>LBNU01000072.1:112996-126708 GCA_014162995.1 Artemisia annua
GAGAGAATCTTTGCTGGAACAACCGAGAATCCTCTTGAAATACTCTATCAGAAACCTTCATCAATGACCATCGATTTTGTTGATGTCATTGACAATCATCGTGTGGAGGAATATCTCGCTCGTTTGTCTAAGTTAAAACGTGACGGCTTCATGACCATCTCGCAAGGTAATCTCTTCGTCGTACACATCAATAAAAGCACGGCTTGTCTTGAGGAAACCTCTTCCGAGAATGAGAGGAACCCTTGGATCGGGATTGAAATCGACAACAACAAAATCAGCCGGAAAGTGAAATTTTCCCACATTGACGATGACATCCTCGGCTATGCCTTTAGGACGAGAGGTAGAACGATCGGCAAGCTCGAGTGTCATACGGGTAGGAGTCAAAGCGGGTAAAGACAACTTCTGCCAGACGGATAACGGCATAAGGTTAATGCTAGCACCTAAATCGGCTAAGGCGAAGCATTGAACCATTCCGGGAAAATTACATGGAATCAAGAACTTGCCGGGGTCTTCAAGCTTTTCGGGAAGCTTCTTAAGGAGCACCGCCGAGCAATTCGTATTCAATGGTGTAGTCGACATTTCATACAATTTATCTTTATTATTCAACAAGTTTTTAAGCATTGATGAAAACTTTGGCATTAACACGACAGTATCAGCAAGACTCAAATCAAAGCGAATGTCTTGAAACATCTTGAAAATTTTTTCCTTTATTATGTCATTTTTATCTTGACGTTTTTGCTCATTTAGACGAAAAGGATAAGGAAGATTAGTTTTAACTGGTTCATTTTGTTCAAAAACAATTTTCTCTTTTCCTTTAGTCACATTAGCATTTTCATTGATCGGTTGAACCACCGGAGGTTGGATATTTTCGGTCCTTCCTTGGTGAATAGGAATTCTCGTATTCGTTGTCACCTCGGTTGCACGGTCCACTACCTTTGAAGGAGGAGAATAAGAGGCAGTTGGAACCGTGGGTCCTTCGTATGAAACACCACTTCGAGTAGTAATTGCTTTCAAATCACCACGTGGGTTATGAATCGTATTACTTGGAAGAGAACTCGACGTTGACGGTTGATTCATTTGCATGAAAGTGCTCATCATTTGCTTAAGCTCAGTAGTCTGTTGAGACAAGGTCGTTTCAAGTTCTTTCTTAAGTTCCCCCCTCATGTTGTTAATTTGGTTTTGCATAGCTCGCAAGTTCACATCGTTGGTTTTCATATAATTTGAAAGCTCAGGAGAAGGTGGCACTTGTTGTGGTTGTTGATGAAAAGATTGTTGGGGTGGAGGATTTTGGTAATTTTGGTAACCTTGGGTTTGATTGTAGCTTGTTGCACGGTTTTGGTTGTAACCTTGGTTTTGATAACCTTGGTTATTTTGAGGATAACGGTTTTGACTAGTTTGCACGGATGGAAATCCGGGTGGCCCCATTTGGTGGTTAACAGGCCTAAAACCTTGGTTTTGAGTAAAGTTAGCGGCTGCAACGTTAGCATTATCAACTTGGCCATCGGTGGCTTGACAATTGTAATATTGATGGGGACCACCACAAATCACACATGCTTCAGTAACGGCTTTAACGGGCTCGGGTTTCGGGTTCTGGTTCTTAAACTCTTTCATCATGCAATGTATAGCATCGGTAAGTTCGGCCAACTCCGATGGTTGGGCCGATGACGAAGAAGAAGGAGCAAACAACGTTACTTTCGAAACATTCGGTTTGTTACGAGAAGTAGGAACCTTGGATTTGTTCTCGATGATAGTAAGAATATCCCTTGGCGTACGATTCAAGATATTGCCACCGGCGGCTGCGTTCAAAGAATCTTGATCGTTTTGAGTTAAAGCGTTATAGAATGTGTCAATTTGGTGCAATTCAGAGAAACCATGGTGAGGACATTTTCGAAGAAGATCCTTAAAACGTTCCCATGCCTCACCAAAGCTCTCATCAAAACGTTGACGAAAATTGGTTATATCATTCTTTAGGTTGGTTGTTTTGGATGGTGGAAAGAAATGATTAACGAATTTTGAAACAAGCTCTTCCCAAGTGGTAATGGAACGAGGGGGTTCTTTTTCGAGCCAAATCCGGGCTGCCCCCTCGAGTGAGAATGGGAATAGCATCAACTTAATGGCATCGTGAGGGACATCCTTAAATTTCATGGTCGAAGTTAACTTGTTGAACCAACGGATGTGTGCGTGAGGATCGTCCCTCTCAAAGCCGTGAAATTGGTTGGATGTGACAAGTTGAATCAAACCGGTTTTAAGTTCAAAATTCTCGGAAAGTATCGGTGGTAAAACAATTGCATCCCCATATCCCTCGGTGGGACACTGGAGCAATTCTTGCATCGTTCGTTGGTCGGCCATCTCGGTGATGGGATTCTGAAGATCACGTAACTCGGGTACGGTCTTTTGTTTCCGCCTACGATGATTGCGGCTAGTCGGCACTGAAGAAGAAGAAGACTCGTCCAAGTTAGACTTAGAACGAGTAATCATACAAATCAAAACACAACAAAGTGAAAAAGAAAGTTGAAATGAAAATCTTTTTGGTTTTTATAAGTTTATAAAAGAAAAAGGAAAATCTTTTTGGCTTTTATAGATTTTATAATTTTTTATGTTGTTTTTATGTTTTTGAGAAAACGTTAACTTCTAAAAGAAGGTTCTTCAAATCACAAGTCTCGAACGATCAAACGACTTAATCTTATCAGCCGCTCCCCGGCAGCGGCGCCAAAAATTGATCAGAGAATTCTAGCAAGTGTGCAAGCTTGAACCTCGAGTCGTAGTCCCAACGAGGGTTGAATTGATCTCGTCACTCAAAATCGTGAGTTATGTGAAGTGAATTGGTTTGAAAGATTTGATTTGGTTTTTAACTATCTCTACGAGAAAACTTTTTGATTAAATAACAACTTAAAAAAAAAAGAGAACGTGTTTAAAAGAAATAGAGTTAAGAACAAAAGAAAACATTAACTTGATGAAACTACAAGTAAAAGAAATGGAAAATATCTTTAGTGTTTTGTATTTTTGGTAAACGGAAATGATTAAGTAACGATAAAAGAAATTAAAAGAAATAAAGAAAATGTAAACAAAATATAAGGAAGGAAAATGAAATAAGAAATTAAAATTGTTTTTGGTTTTTAAAATTTAATTAACGAAAGAAAGTAAGAAATTGTGAAGCTTAAAAGATTTAACGAACTAAGAAAGTTAACTAAGTAAGAAAGATTTTAGAAATTTCGACAGAGTGTCGTTTGGATTTAATAAAAGAAATCCTCACTCGATGACACGATGAGGAAAATAGAAGTCTAACTCGACTAATAACAGAAATAAGAGACTTGATAAACGTTAATGACTCAACACTCAACCAAAGTTCATACTTGCAAAAGTTAAACCATACTTGCAAAACTTCAAATGATACTCGCTATAACTAACTCGACCTTACTCGCAAAAGAGACTCAAACTCGCAAACAAATAAAAACCATACTCGCTATTATTTGAAGTTCATACTCGCTAACCTAAGACAATTCATACTCGCAAATAGTAAGACTCATACTCGCTATAGATAGAAAAATGAACAAGCATACTCGCTAAACATTCAACAAACTCGCAATACAAGGAATGCCAAGATCATACTCGCAATCCATTAATAGCATACTCGCTAACTTTTTAAATGATACTCGCTATGAAATTTTGACTCATACTCGCAGGACACATAATCCATACTCGCTATTGAAAGACCCCATACTCGCTAAATCTATATGTGATACTCGCAAGACCTCCAAATCAAAGGGTCATACTCGCAAATCCCTAGTGTGAAAACGTGAAACTCACAAAAATCAAGGAAAAAGCTAGGAACAAGGTTTAACGTGAACAAAAGATTAAAATAAATGAAACCTAATAAAAGCTTAATGAAAAACAAGTTTAAAAGAAGCTAAATAAGCTTAAAAATAAGCTAGCGACACAAAACAAAACCCTAAACCACATATATTTTTTTTTCTTTTTCCAAATAAAAAACATGCAAAGGTGACAAAATATTATAGAAGCTTTAGTAAAAGATTAAGATAAACGTATATAAAGATTAATAAAAACTCAAAGCTTGTAAAAACTTAGAAGAAAAAGATGAAGATTAATGACAATAAGCTTGAAAGGAAAATTTAAGACATGAAATATTAAAAATGCATTAATAAAAACTTACACACACTAAACAAAACTAAAAAAATGAAGACTAAAAATAATGACTAGCTTATGAATGAAGCCACCATGAGGTATTTATCATGCTAGGAGGGTTCATAGTTTGCCTACGTGTACACTTTGCCCCCTAGACTTTTACATCTCATGGAAACAACACATAAACTTCATTACAACACTACTACAACTTCTAAAAATTAAACGTAGGTCCTTGTAACTTGAGGTAGCGTGTTGATGTGCTTTCCAAAGGTCTTCAAAGACGTGAAAGTGATCACTTGCTCGAATTTGGGAAGCTTATCGTGATAATCATCTTTGAACTTCGATTAAGTGTCTCTTTCATTTTCTTGAGCTTTTAAGAGATAAATTCGTCGTCACGGGCTTTTCTTAAGTAGATTTCATCTTTGACTTGACTTTTAGACTCTTTTCCAAATCTCGTGCTCGTTTAGGGCTTTTTGGTTGATTTGTTGCCATTTATACAATATCCTTCCCTGCACGATCACAAACACAAAAACACGATATCTTTGGCGTTTAACGTTAGTTTTTGGTCTAATAGAGCCTGAAAATGGTGAATAAAAGGTATGTGAATAAGCACATACCAAATAGTTATTGTCTTTCTATAACTATTTTGACATGATATAGTTTTGTACTTATGATACATGCCTAAATGCCTTTACATGCTTGACTCTATATGTCTCATCCATCTAGGTATATATTTCTTGCCTTTAGATCTTACACTCTTATTTCATGAGAACCTTAGTGTCACAATCCGATAGGCCTTTATAGTCTCAAAAGTATCTTAAGTGTCCTAGAGCCTTCATGCATACTCACTTCCTTATTCATCATCTCGTTCCCTTCCAAACAATCCACTCCTTTGTCAAGAGATAGTTAGATAGTAATCTAATACCTCTCTAAGTTAATGTGACAACTTAAATATTTCATCCGAAATGTTTAAGTATTTTTAATTAGCGAAATGCGAATTAAAATGTCACTCATCGTTCATGTCTATTTCTTGAGTCATGACTCTATTATTATATAGATGTCAAACACCTTCCGTCCACTCTTAGAAAAACCTCGTTGTATTCTATCCTTCATCCATCGTGTCATTGTCAAGATAATCATTTTCATGATGGTTTGTCTTTATTTGTGTCAAACTCTATGTCCGGATGAGCACGAATTTAATGGGAAGGGAAAACACACCACTTTCAATAATCCTTCTACCCTAAACCCCATCACACCACCAAACTCTCCAACATTCTTACTTCCAAGAATATACACTCCAATGACCCAACATTATTTTACCCTCGAATCATCTCTTCCGTGTCAAACTATTTCCACCACTCAAATGTGAAATGAAAAAATTTGAGTCATCCTTTATACTACCAATCTCGAGTCATCCACCATTTCCATGCCCTCAAAGAAACCAAAAATCAATATCATACCTTGTAAACAATAAACCTAAATCTCAACCTCAAAACTCCATCACCTCAACCTCTAATTTCATATCCTAGTACACCTTATGTACCATCTAAAACATCCTCCACCACATCTTCATCTCTATCCATTAATGGATATCCCAACTCACAAGTGTCACCACCACCAAAAGTGTCAACACCACCTTCCTTAAACATCACTCTTTCTCTTCCACCTAGTCATCTCCACTTGATCCTCATTTTCCATCTTAACCAATATATCCACCGAGTCATCTTCACGAGAAGATTCAACCATGTAACCATTCCTTAAATTCCACTAAGTGCGTCATCACCACAAAAACTTAAATCCCTGAAAGTCAAACCATCTTTCATGATACATAAACCCATGTTCATCCTTGTGTCGCTCTTTGAATTAAAGGGCAACCGTCATATCCATATTCTCATAAACATGCTTGTCCATGTAGTCAAAAGTCAAGTGAATTTCATTGCGAAATGCGTCTTTTCCACTTTCTAACAAGTGAAGAACACAAAGAAGATATCTAAGCTTCAAGTGTTGTCGAGTCATCACCATCTCATCCAAGTGAATTTCATTATGAAATGCGTCTTACCACTATCTTACAAGTGAAGAACACAAAGAAGATATACAAGCTTCAAGTGTTGTCGAGTTATCACCACCTCATCCAAGTGAATTTCATTACGAAATGCGTCTTCGGTCGTCACCTCATTTCACATATCCACCTTCGGTCGTCAACCAACAAAACACCTAAAAATCCCATGATTCCCAATCATTCACCTTTGTCAAACGATATATTAATCTAAACCATCATTGTCAACCCTTTGTCATCACCTTCCCTTTTCCATTCATGCTCATCCTTCCTCATTGATTCTACAAACGTATCATTCTCATCTTCATTTTGACATCTTTCGCCAAAATATGTCGGTCGAATCCGGTCCTAATCATTGTTACGTCTTAAGCATTGGTCATGTTATTTTTGGGGGATATGGGTTGTTATTTAAAAAATAAAAATAAAAAATTAAAAAAAAAATTGCATGTGTCATACTCTTAGTCCATATACCTTAGACATCCATATCTTGTTCCCCAATAAGTGTCATGCATATATCTATCATCATCATTATGTATATATGCATTCTTTTTCTCCTAACTCTGTTTTGTAGGATTATTTTTTGCTCGATTCTTTGGTAGACAAAACTAGTTTTGAGCATACACCAAGGGGGAGCATACACCAAGGGGAGCATTGGCAATAGTGAAGACTTCACTCACGATGACACAAGCTCGCCTTATATATTCTATCTCAAGGATTGAAGTGTAGTAGAAGTCTCGTCTAGGAGTCCACCTTTTTGCTTCGACAAAAGGGGAAGAAGAAGTGTAAATAAGTAACTTATGCATTTCATTATGAGTTATAGTTTACATAGTTTGTCATCATCAAAAAAGGGGAGATTGTTGGCATAAATATTACGATATTTAATCTAAACATCCTCTTCATGTTTTGATGATGACAAAGATGTAAGTTACAACACATAACGTAAAGTGTTTAAGTTACTTGTGATCACAAATCATCTATGCATTCATACGTCAACGTCTCTCGACATCTCAACATCTCGAGTATGCTTCAACAATCACTTAAGGTATGTATAAAAAAATGTCTAATACATTTTATGATCAAAGGGATTTTTATTTAGACATTACAAATTTTATAAAATGTTATAAAAATTTTATATATTTTTGAAAAACACTTTTGGTAATAAAAGAAAATGTTTAAATCATACTAAATATATGAATTCAAATTTTTAACCAAAATCAGTTAGTTTTTCACCAAATAAACTTTCCCTACTAAAAGACAGAAAATCTGGCCGTTACAGGAGGGCGGCCCCCTTAATTATAAGGGGCGGCCCACTTAATTTTAAAGGGGCCGGCCATGAATTAAGGGGGCCGGCCACGCTCCCCTGTCATATTCTGTCAGAAATTTTCTCCTATAAATACCACCTCAAACCTGGTATTTTTCTCACCTTTAGCACGAAAATTTTCAGATCTAAATCTCTCTAAACATCTTCTAAAACCCTTTGATCATAAGATTATTATTCTTTGTTTCAAGTGATCAAATCCTTTAAAAAGTGCAAGAGAAGAATACTTCTTATCATCAAGTCAAAGAAGTATTAGAGTCTAGTTAGTATTGATGTGAAGTTGTAGAAACAAGTTGTGTAAGTATATGTAATAAGTAGATCAAGATGATCTTACTTAGTATTGAGTCATGAAGTCATGGAGTTGTGAAGTAGTGAAGAAGTCATGAAGGTGTGAAGTAGTGAAGAAGTCATGAAGGTGTGAAGTAGTGAAGATGTTGTGAAGTTGTGAAGTCGTGAAGAAGTCGTGAAGTCGTGTAGAAGTTGTGAAGTGATCGAAGTCGTGTCGTGAGATTGGTTCTAGCTACTATTAGAACCCGACAGTTAGCTTAGTATCGTTAATTGGTGTAAGCAAAAGTTGTGTACGGTTTTCTCCGCCAAAAGGGAGCTTGTTGAGTAGTAAAGAAAACTCTCGAGTAGGTGACTCGGGGAGTGGAGTAGGGCAAGGAAGGTGTCCTTGTAGCCGAACCACTATAAATCATCGTGTCCGGTTTGCATTTCCTTTCTCTTATCTCTTTACATTTATTCTTGCATTTATCGCTTTATATCTATGCTTGCATATATGTGTTGGTTGTTGCTTATATTGTTTTGATGTTGAATGTGATAGATATAAGTTAATATTGCTATAGGATGAATAATTATATGATATGGTCTAATGGACTTAGATGCATTATTCACACTTCTCATGTTGAGTTTAACTTAATCGATAATTTGATAAAAACGTTTTAAGATTTTAGAAGGAAAACATATTCACATAAAGATCAACCAAAGCTCTATTCATAAAAATAAGTTTTGAAAACAAACTCAAAAGCACACATATATAATTAATCATATTGATTATATATTGTTTTCATAATAAACTCTAATTGAAGATTTTGAAACAAACATTTTATAAAACGAAAAAGAGGTAAAACTATTCAACCCCCCTTCTAGTTTTCCACAGTTTATCATTAATAAAGTTTAACCTACGGGTTTTCATCATCTAACAGAGACAGTTTCAATATGATTAGTGGCGTCAACTTTGCAGAAACAAAACATGATTCAATTAGCGAAAGTTCTCATCTAAGATGATCAGACTTCCATTTTATCAAGAATGCGTTCTTTGGCTATATGCACATGGTTATTCATATTTACTTTGGTCATGTTGCTTGTGATATTTAAATCTGAAAAAACGTCACCTTCATTTCTTTAAATTTGAAGGCGTTATATTCTTCTTCAAGGTGACCATATTACATGTGTTTTTACTATTTTAGATTGCAAAAAGTGTTAGGCACTAGTCAGTCAGTCAACAAACGCCTAGCTAGTAATCGGCTGAGGCGGAGCCTAGACGGGTTGGACTTTTCTTTATACAAATTAAAAAAATTTTATGTATATTATTAAATTTAAATATGTAGATAAATCTCATCATCACTTAGTGTGTATCAAAAAAATTAGATATCAAGCTTTAAATGTAAATTATGTCTTTTATTTATTTAAATTAAAGTTTTTCACAACAATTTCATCACAAATTTATTCTTTCCCGCTATTTAAAAACAAGATCCAACGAACTAAAATAAAATTTAAAGTTAAAAATTGGTGTTGTCCGCCACTGACTGGCGTTGACCACCGTTGACTGTTGTGTTGACCAACACTGATCGCCTTTCTGACCTCTTTTGTAAATCAAGGCAGTTGATGGCCGCCTATCGCCTAGGTGCATCTTATGCCGCTTTTTACAACACTGTAGGCAAGATAGCAAGATATTTAAAATCGACCAATTAGAATAAAAAAAAAAAAAAAAAAAAAGGCCTTGACTATCATCAATGTCCATACTCTTAGCAAGAGAAGTTTGTTCTGAATTTACAATAAGAGTAATGATAATACACTTTTTATCTTTTATCATTTTGCATCAATTAATTTTTCAAATGTAACAATCACGTCTTAGTTCTAATTTTAGGTGTGAATTTTAGACATTCAAATCGTTTTTCTTAATCCAATAATATAATCAACCATCAACTCTCTCTCTCTCTCTCTCTCTNCTCTCTCTCTCTCTCTCTCTTTTTTTCTCCTACCTCTCTCTAAATTTCTTCCAACCAAACTCCACTCTCTCTAAATAATAATTCCGGCGGTCGGTTTCGGCCGGCTGTCCAGACCTCTTTTGTACTGTCCCTTTCTTTCAATAAAAATCCTTACCCACAGATCTGTCATCTCCCATCTGTCGCCGCTCGCTGCCGCCACTGCTGTTCTGCTCAGATCAGTTGCCTCCCGGACTCCTTTGCTCAGATCTGTTGCGGTCCGCCACCGATGGCCTGATGCTGCCTTGGGTTTCGACTTTAGATCTGTTAGGTTTAGGTCTGGCTCCTTTATAGATGCTTAGTTTTATCTTCTTTGTATGTTTTATGTACTTTATGTATTTTTGTCAAACTACACCTTCATATGGTTGTCACTACCAAAAGCTCACTCTGGTGATTCCCCCCACCCTTGTATGGTGTTGTTGTAGTCTGTCACAACTATTATGGTGTATGTCTTGTTTTGGCTTAACTTGTTACCTTGTATGGTGTAACTTGTTGTGTTCAAATTTCCTCAATTTGTGAGGCGTGAAATGAAATCTTTGTTCAAAAGAAAAATCGTTTTTCTTGAAACAATTTTAAATATGGATGAACTTCTTAAAATTTTATACTATGTGTAATGTTAACCTTATAATATTTGAGAAGATGCTGAGTGATTCTGAGATGCTGAGTTAAAATAATTGTTTGATATTTGTTCTGAATGAGCAATTTGAGTTACCTGAAATTACCAATTTAACCTTTTGTCTGATTCAAATTTTTCTTAAGTAATATAATAAGTGTCCACTTTAACTTTTTTGAGTCTTTTTTATTTAAGTTTGACTATAAATATTTTTATTTTTGTTATATAATACTTAATGAAAAATATAAGAATGGATTGCGTTTTAAATGTATTTTCATTGATATAATTTTTCTTAAGTATCATATAAGACAAATAAAAATATTTATAGTCAAAGTTTAACATAAAAACTTAAAAAAGTCAAAGTGGACACTTATTACAAAATGCAGAGAGTATTAAATATTTATAGTCAAAGTTTAACATAAAAACTTAAAAAAGTCAAAGTGGACACTTATTGTAACACCCCAACCCGATAAGGGTAGAAGTACTACATTATGGTGACATATCAAAGCAAACACAAGCATACAACATAAGTAATACAAATGAATCTCAAAGGTTACAAATAGAAAATCTGAAATACGATGTTACAAAGGAACAACCATAAAATACTAAGTCTAAAAATGTAAACACTTCTAAACATCTCTAATCCAAAATATAGCTATCAAGGTGAAGTCCACTAAGCTCTTATGCACTCTTCACACCTATCCCAGCTTCCCTCTAAAAACCTGCCACGGTGAAAAGAAATGCGGCTGAGCTTAAAAAGCCCAGTGAACAGATATATATAAACAAAAACAAATGATAAGGAACAAAGAATATAGTATGGTATGTTGGGGATAACATCATAAGGTATAAATGAAGCAAAAGTATAAAGTGTAAGGTGTAGTACAGTAATCCTCCCGAGCCCAGAAATATATCATATCATATCATATCATATCGCAACATAGTAACATAATGGAGGGGAGAGCTCCCAGAAATGTGAAGGACGTGCATGCACGCAACATCAATCACCAGACATATAACAGATAACAGATCTAGGATGCATCCATACGCCCCTACCCAAAACATATAACAGATATATATGCGCAACCAAACAAAGGGACGTGGCAGAACATTACTCTACTGCCCTAGAGTCATGTCAGAGGTGCATCACTGACACGGACATGGAACCCCCATGCCTAGTGAAATAAATTTGGCTCGGGTATCAAACTGAGAGTCAGATATCATATCATAATCAGAGTGACATATCAAAAGGTTCATCTCATAAGGTTCATATCAAATGTTTCAGAAGTGCATAGCAAAAGTTCATAATCAGAGGTTCATATCAGAGATTCATAATCAAGGTTCATATCAGAGAATCATATCAAAGGGATTATAGCAAAGGTTAAGAACAAAGGGGATCATAGCAAAGGTTCAAAATAGAAAGCTAAGAAGTCAGAAAGATATATAAGAGTCATGAGAAACCTTATAGAAAGGTAAGAGAATGTTTGTACCTTAGACCGCAGTGCAAACTTAACAGAAACAATAAGATCATAAGCAAACTCCTTCTTCAGTGAATCTACACGAATATATGACAGCCTTATTAATAATAACTTATTTTAAAGCAGATTACTCGTTTTAGTCGGCTTTCCATTTTTAGTAACTTTCCTTTTTTAGCAACTTTCCAAAAATAGTGACTTTCCAAAAATAGTAAGTTTCCTCTTTTAGTAGTTTAACCATTTTAATTAACTTTCTATTTTAGGTAGGTTTCCCAATTTAGTAAGTTTCCATTTTTAGAAAATTTCCTTATTTAGCAAGTTTCCAAAAAGGAGCCGATTTTTATTTGTCGTAACTTTTCAGATTTAGCAGATTCTATATTTAATAACCTAGGGTTACATTTATCATAATTTGGGTTTACAAGTGATCACAATCCTGTTTACTTACTTATTATGGCTATTAATGTAATATTAGAGTTTCATGACCAAAATAATAAGTTTAGGATTTTATGTATTGTTTAACATTCAGAAACACACTAATCATGTTTTATATCAAATTAGGTTATGAGAGGTATTTATAATTATATCCTTAGATGTCATATTAATGAATAAGTAAAGCATAGGGTCACAATACATCTTTTATGGTTAAGTTACACCATCCATTAGCTTATTATTTCAATTTCAGCTTTTATGTATAATCAGGTCACACATCTACGAATTTTAGAACCACATCAGTACTCAAAAGTAAAATTCACAAAAATTCTCACAGAGACTTAAATTTCTTCTACTGGAATTTTTCCAGAATTTATTAACAAGTGTAAGTACCCTTTCAAAAATCGTTTATCAAAACAAGTCCAGAAAGTGACTACAGAAACACCCTGAAAGTTTGCATTTAAGAGCCATATTAAGACCTTTCAGAAAAATCCACAAAAATTCCAGGAAGTCCCACATAACCCAAATATTACCCCTGTAAAAGGAGAGCTCTCAGCTCTTTATGGTTTGAAAATGAAAAATCCAAAACTACAACTAATTTTCAGACCCGATTACTCAGCTTTGACACTTAATCTTATAAAATTCAAAAAGCTTACCTCCCGACCTCCAATCACCATGAAATTTATCCCAGAAACTAGACAAATTGTACTTGGTTTTAGACTCAAAAATCACCCCCCCCCCCAAACACGTTGGTATCATTAGTCTACACATCCATCAATCCAACCCAATTTCTGGACAGCAACAATTCCCATACAATCACAACAAAACCCTACTCGACTCATATTAAATTCTAGGGTTCCCAACATGTAATTAATGTTTCGTTACTGATTTTTATGACCATGGTTTAGGGCTTGTAATGTAACACCCCCAACTCAAATATGGCAGCTATCGTGCTGGGGGTATTACGAAAATAGAAACCAGGCACATTTATAGTAAACGACCACAACTCGGGACGTTTGAAATGTGACCAAAACATGGAAGAGAGATATAGAGATCAATAAAAAATAATAATAGGTTATAATATATAATAAAGGTTTATTATAAAATGAAACCAATTCCGAGACTAAAACCATATCCCGAACACAACGTATACAACCAATCCACAATCCATATAATCGCCTCATCCGAATATACCATTTCTAATCCTAACCGTCACCTAACTTAATAACAACAACATCATTCGCATCAACCTGCCGGCTAAACCAACTCGTCCGAATCCAAATACCATAACAACAATACAGTTACACAATAAAATTACAACAACACAAGCCAACAATAACACACCCACCCACCCACCGACCATAGACTCCCCGGTGGTGGTGGCGTGAGGCTGCCCGAAACCACGAACGCAACA
>LBNU01000072.1:126717-150699 GCA_014162995.1 Artemisia annua
ATCATATCGATTGTACAAACCGTTTAGAGACAAGGATATTTAGTCAAAGTTGCAGCGGAAAAGTAAATAAGTTCAAGGAAAATAAACAAAGTATAGCAGCGGAATAGTATAAGACGACAAAAGGTTTTACGAATGACAGAAATAAGTAGTAAGAGTTAAGTTCTGCCGTTGACAGAAAGCCCCTCCATGCCTTAGCCACTCCCTCCACCAACGCCAAATTAATCATCATGCCAAGCAAACATTATTACCCAGAAATACATGCTTAAAAAAGTCAACACAACGGTTGAGTGTAAGCCATAGGCTTAAATATATAAAAGTTGAGCACAAGGTTTTAATCATAAATGAAAATGACAAATAGCTAATATCGTAATCAAGATAACAAACCCAATTATAGATGCTCCCTGTGCATATAACAGTTACTTGAATGATGCTAAGCCATAACGCAAACTTAACCACAATCATAATATCAATATAACCGCGGAAATATCATAAATAAAGTGCCCTCAGGTCCGGCACTTGCACATTTACTCGACAAATCGAAATAGTAGTTACACACAATGCCTATCTAGCAAAAGAGTGGATGTCATTCCTATAGGCCTATATCCCTAATTCCGTCACCTCGCAATGTGATTAATGGTTCATTATCTGGTCTTGCATAGGCAAGCAGACACTTACACATCGTCAGAACAAGCATAACAATGGCAGAAACATGACCAAAATACGTGCTCAGAAAAAATTAAAGCAGTGTATCTCACCCCATGTTTTAAAACATTTAAAGATAAAATGGGCATGAACAACCTTATACAACAGCATGGAAACCGAGATAATCAAACCAATCAAAATGCCGTCACAGCAATATATATCCTCAGCACAACCTAATCAATAAAATCATAACCAGCAATGGTACCAAACTTTAATAAACATGCTTGATAAAGTTTGCTAAAAGACAATGGCGTTTGAAGAAAACAATTCTTCAAAAGTAGTTATCGTGTGGAAGAAAATGAAAGAATAAGTCGGCGAAAAACCCTCGGAAACATACAAGAAGACAAAAGAAGACTCGAGAAACCGTCAAAAAAAAGAAAGTAAAGAAAAGAAACAAAGAACGAGAACAAAATCAATCCCTCAATAAGGTTCTCAGTT
The DNA here is from genome assembly GCA_014162995.1 of Artemisia annua. Taxonomy (NCBI): domain Eukaryota; kingdom Viridiplantae; phylum Streptophyta; class Magnoliopsida; order Asterales; family Asteraceae; genus Artemisia; species Artemisia annua. Next base: position 127,858 of record LBNU01000072.1, read on the forward strand.
TTACCCATTTCGCCAAAATATTAAAGATATAATTATAAAGATAAAAGTAGTAATTTGTAATTTTCGGCATGACCTGCCCGTTATAAAGCATTTCCCGAGTCAACGCTCCTATAATATACAAATACACGTAATATAAATAATATATAAACATAATATTGATGATCACATTCACTGTCCATTAGTTTTCAGTTTATCGAGTGTTTCGGTAATAGTGTCGGTCCAGGTCGTTAAGTTACTTGTAAGGGCTAACCGTACTACCGTCTCGTGTACCAAAGGTCCATAAGTCAAATAACCAGTAGCCGCAAATTCCAATACGTCAATACATTCACAAGTCATATCCACAAGTCTCAAATGCGGATATACCATTACCAAATCAAATTAACTCAACATTTAACTTTTAAATTCATAGTTATTATTCAGTAATAATTAACGTATTAACGTTTAAACATAATAAATAATATGAATAAGAATAAAATAATAATCAATACATAAGAATAAATAATAAGATAATAACCAAACGGACCTAAATTAAATCCAAACAACCAAAACTAATACTCTACTCGTCACCCTATTCGAACCAAGCACCAACAAAACATAAACAAACACAAATCTCACCGAGTCAAGCGAGTTGACTCGGTGAGTCAACCGAGTCGCGACACCAAAACGGACCAAGACCAAACCACACGAGTTTTTATCATCTAATCATATTTTCAAAACGTTTTTATAAAAGAAATAATCAAAACATTCGGTTTTAATTAAATAACGAAATTAGGGTTTTGTTTTTTAATAGGTTTTTATTTATGAAAACGTGTGTAAAAGAGTGGGAAAGACTCGTATACCAAAAGGTCTCGTCGGAAAATGAAAGTGGCCGGAAAAGTACGAAATTCGAATTCGTATTTTGGGTTTTTAGGGCGCGTTATTGGGTTTCAAGGCAAACGGTTTGCGGGGATGAATCGGGGATTTCCCGATCTATGAAATAGGATAGGTGGTGTTGTTGGAGATGGCCGGAAAAATCTCCGGTGGCCGGAAAAGTGGCCGGAGTTTGGGTGTGGCCGGCGGCGTGGGAAGAGAGAGAAAGAAGAGGAGAATGAGAGTGTTTGTGTGTGTTTTTAGTGATAAAAAAATGAAATGAAGTATTAGTGGGGGGTTTATATAGGTGGAAGGTTTGGGTGGGTTTGAAATTAAGGAAAGTGTAGGGTGTTTATTGAAAATAAACTCAAGGGACCAGTTTCGCCAATAGAGTAAACTTTTCATAAAAACGGTTCGGGACTCGAATGACATAGCAAACGGACTCGAAAAATTACGAAAATTGCGCCATTGTTCACGAAATAGTTTTTCCAATAAAATCAAGCATAAACTTCAGAGTTTTTCTCAAACTCAAAATAAATCAAATAATTTGGCAAATGAAATAAATTCGAGTTTTCTAGGTTTTGCTGAGTAAATCAAGGAATAAATCCTCGTTCGTAATATATCTCACGCTCCTCAATCCAATTTATCATGCTTTAAAGTTTTTAAAACGTTTCAGGCTCTAAAAATAGAAGTTTGGCTAGGATTAGGTTTTAGGAAAAATACCAGGTGTTGCATGTAACAACTGATTCACAACAGCCCAAAACAGAAGGCGTGTCGACACAACTAGGTTTGCTAATCCATGATTTTATGTAGAGTTTTCTCGTTCATATGTATAACAGATGTAGCGAGACATATATATAACATATTAGCATGATTATTAAGGTTCATGTCACAAGTTTTATCATTGTTTACAGGGTGTCGAATGGCTGAGAAAAGAAAGATGGATGATGATACCTTATAGGCTGATAACGAGGCAAAGAACAAGAATCACAACCCACGAATTAATAGCATAAACACCCCCAAGATTACCATGATCTAACCAGCTTCAAACCTCCATTTTCTTCTTGATCTTTGAGAGCTAAACGAATGACAATGGGGCTACTAGGGTTTCTAATGGAGAGGAGCCGTATATTTGTGAGAAAAAAAATTAATAATGATGGAGCGTATAATTTGTGTGGGGAAAATAAAATACCGGTCCTTATTAATCCTTGTGGATTCGAAATGGGCTTAAAGGGCCGAGTGGTTTGGTGGGCTCAAGTTTATGTGGTCCTTTGTTGGTCTCTTGGTTGCATAACAAAAGAAAAACAACCCAAAACGATTATTCGTGTAGCGTAAATAATCCCTCGTATTTTATTTTATGTTACAGAAATATTTTAGAGTTCAAATATGTTCAAAGATTTCCACAATGATATTTCGTTATAATTATTTAGGTGTACGGTTAATCCGTTTAATTATATTCACGTTTTTAATTAATCGTATACATAACTTAGAAAATTTTAAATTATACGCAAAATTAGTATTACGGAATTTAGGGTTTTACAACTCTTCCCCTCTAAAAAGAGAATTTTCGTCCTCAAAAATTGAAGCGAAACGAAACGGAAACACAATAGACTGTGAACAGAAATGTGAATGACTTGTTTCTCATGACTCTATCTCGTTGATCGAAAAGCTTCGGCTTCCTCAGAAAATACATACTATACTAATTCCAGGTCAGAAGAATAATATACCAGACGTATCAGATGATAACTGTATTCCCTCGGAAAAGATAAAGGGAATACGTAGTATTTGACGGATATATCGTCCGTGGAGTTTAATTAGATAAATCAGATGAGAACGTATCAGATCATAGAAGATATGAGGATGATATATACGCTTAACTCTTCATATTCTCAAATAGTCTCGTCTTCAATATAACCTTTCAAGGTATTCTCATGAACAAACATATCTTGTTTCCTGAGAATCCAAAGTCTCATATCTTAACTCATAGCAGATCATAATGAAACAGATTCAACGAATGTGAAACGCACATGTAGCAACGCATAGGTGTACTTCTTCATAGTAACAGATCGAATCCATACTGACAGAAAACAGATTGTTGAATAACATCAACGGAAGAAGCTCTACAACAGAACCTAAGATTCTTATCAGAAGTACAGAGGTCGGCAAACGCGTGTCGAGTATCCAAACGTATCAAAGTCGTATAACGATGAAGGCAGATATCACAACAAGTGCACGTTATATGATGTAAGTATTATCACGTTGACCAGACGTCATAATACGAGCATCATATAAATATGCCCTCATGATGATCATACTTTATCTCAAGTCGTGAACTAAACATCTTATCTTAACCACCTAACAGTCATTCTACCTCATAGGGTAGGTCCGAATCAAAGCATCATTCACGGAACGAAATCAGAGAAATAGAACGTACAAATAACGTAACGGAATCTAGTAAGCATCAAATGAAACACGTCGTCAAGGCGTCAGGTCTTCCAAAATTCGTCAAAATTCTCATAACAAAACCATCTCCCAAACGTGCGCAAAATGAACACAGAACGNATTCTACCTCATAGGGTAGGTCCGAATCAAAGCATCATTCACGGAACGAAATCAGAGAAATAGAACGTACAAATAACGTAACGGAATCTAGTAAGCATCAAATGAAACACGTCGTCAAGGCGTCAGGTCTTCCAAAATTCGTCAAAATTCTCATAACAAAACCATCTCCCAAACGTGCGCAAAATGAACACAGAACGAAATTGCCAACAGTGAACTTAAATCATTCAAAGGATCTTGTCATCGGTAATGGAAACTTAAGTAGGTTAAGCAGAAATGAAATACGTCATCTATAATTTCAACCTTCACAAAATTACTCATCCAAAACACAAATGTTTGCTTCAAAATTCGTCCATTCAAATACGCATTCATCATTTCTTCCAACTCTGAGTAGTCTGTCTGCGCTTGTCCATATGATCATACGGTGAAAATGAATTATAAACTTGAGTCTGGTCCCTCAAGCCTTCGGCATGATCACTGTGCACCCTTCTATTCGCAATCTACTTCTGATATCAATTCATCTTAGTACAACTAAAATGAATAGAGAAGCAAGATTACATGTCTTCGACAGGTCTTCTAGCACAGCTCCAGGTTTTAAGGTAAACACCGCCTTTGTAGACTCCAGGTTATGAGTTGAATAGTTTGTCTCCTCCGGTCTGGTTGTCTTGATGCCCAAACTGTAATCTCTACATGTTGCATGTGGTATAATCGAGTCCCTTCTTAGTTTCTCTCTTCTTTTCACATGCTTCTTCCAAGGTAACGCTTGTCGCGAACATCTTCCACCACTTCTCTACAAAGTTTCTAACTCCGATAACGGTCTTCCATCTTGGTCCTTCCTGTGGAAACTATGTTTTCACAGGATGCATGGCAGTGTTGTCTACTATGATTTTTGAACTCTAATCAAAACTACTCTTTCAGAACAAAGGGTTACTTCAACTTAATATGAGAATAATCTCCACGTCCCTCTTTCGTCTCTGAACACAACACAATGTCATACTATGACAATTTGTCCAAATACTCGCGAAAACCAGATTTCATCAGATGCATAAGAATAATTGACAAATTAGCCAATACAATTGGCATCATCAAAGCTCATAATGATTATAACGAGTACAAAAGTAGCTTCAGGAATCATCTTAGGGAACTTCACATCCACTTCACATCACCTTCCTTCTTCTTCACGTTTAAACTGAAATACTTCACAAAGGTTACTCTCGGTTAGTTAAACCCCTTCTTAGAAGTTCTTGTGGTTACTTCTTCAGTCCTTCAAACATAAAATGATGCAATCAGATACGGAGTTTCAAAGGTAGACCAAATTAATCATTGATTCGCGGAAACGAATAATGATTACAGATAGTGGTACGGTTAAGTTCACGATAGTCAATACACCGTCACATACTTCTCTCTTTCTTCTTCATAAACTAGCAGGAGCATCCCAAGAGGAACACTAAGGTGAACAAACTCATATTCCATCGTCTCCTTCAATCTCTCAACTTCTATGGCACTATGGTCGTCAACTGGGAGCAGTTCCATGCTAACACTACAACCGAAATAGGAGGGAAAACAGCAAGAGGTTCATCAAAAAAAACACCAAAAAACTCTGTACGACAAAATACTTCCAATGCTAGAACTTTCCAAGGGTGGATACTAATAGGTGTCAGGAGAAACTCGAAAATCAAATGAGATCGGAGTCTTGTACTTTCATAGCAGCATCAATCTTAACAGATTTATGTGGTTGAAAAACATCATAAAAGAAGCGGAATGAAGCAGATTGCTAAAGGTCACATATCTGATATGGTAGTTTATGGCAGCTTATGAGCAGTCAGCGAAATCATAACCAAAAGACCTCAAAATCAGATATACCAAAAGTAAACAGATTCATAGAACGAATACAGTTGTCAAACCAAACGGGTAGTTTGTATATCAGAGTCCAGTACATGGTACATCAAAATGTTGAGATAGATAAGCGAACAGTTCAAGGTGTTGGAATCTTGTTTGGCTTCTTAGCACAAGTGATAGATAGGGTGTGTATCATCGGTAATACGAACATCGTATAATTGTTAAACTTGAGATGTATGAAATAACAATTGTCAGCATCATCATGCTCAGTTAATAAATCCATACTAAGATAATATTAACATCATATCCTTCCAAAGGAACTGATTGGCAGGTAAGGTTCATCATTCATAGAGAGGGAATCAAATCTTCCTATATCCGTGGTTAACAATCGTCAGAGTTCTTATAGGAGTAGTAATGAATTATGCAGAGTCAAATAGTATCAGATGATACATTTTATGTCCAGCATAAGTAATGAATTTCACAGAATGTGTCAAACATATTATGGTTGAATAACCTTCGGTATGGTCGAAAAGGTATCAAACTGTTTATCAAACAATTCGGAAATGAAGATCAGAATCAGATAGTGAAACTCAAATGGTGTAAGGTATTCATGAAGTCCCTGAGGCACTTCTAAACTTACTTGGTTTACAAAGCTTAAGTTGTGCATAACTAACCTCTGAAACAAATGTTCCTATAAGGCTAAATTAAAGGCACAGGCACGAATCAGAATGATGCGGAAGCAATGCTACTTACATAGATGTCCTAGTCTACCCATTCCTCACCGGTAATAACTTAGGTTCCTATGGGGAGATCTTAAAGCAAATTCTCAAAGGTATCTTATGAACGCCTACAGTGGAAACTTAATGGTTCAAACTTCACAGGTCAGGATTTAATGTACTACAAGTCGCAACCTGGCTCTGATACCATAATTGTAACACCCCAACCCAATAAGGGTAGAAGTACTACATTATGGTGACATATCAAAGCAAACACAAGCATACAACATAAGTAATACAAATGAATCTCAAAGGTTACAAATAGAAAATATGAAATACGATGTTACAAAGGAACAACCTTAAAATACTAAGTATAAAAATGTAAACACTTTTAAGCATCTCTAATCCAAAATATAGCTATCAAGGTGAAGTCCACTAAGCTCTTATGCACTCTTCACTCCTATCCCAGCTTCCCTCTAAAAACCTGCCGCGGTGAAAAGAAATGCGGCTGAGCTTAAAAATCCCAGTGAACAGATATATATAAACGAAAACAAATGATAAGGAACAAAGAATATAGTATGGTATGTTGGGGATAACATCATAAGGTATAAATGAAGCAAAAGTATAAAGTGTAAGGTGTAGGACAGTAATCCTCCCGAGCCCAGAAATATATCATATCATATCATATCATATCATATCATATCGCAACATAGTAACATAATGGAGGGGAGACCTCCCAGAAATGTGAAGGACGTGCATGCAAGCAACATCAATCACCAGACATATAACAGATAACATATAACAAATCTAGGATGCATCCATACGCCTCTACCCAAAACATATAACAGATATATATGCGCAACCAAACAAAGGGACGTGGCAGAACATCACTCTACTACCCTAGAGTCATGTCAGAGGTGCATCACTGACACGGACATGGAACCCCCATGCCTAGTGAAATAAATTTGGCTCGGGTATCAAACTGAGAGTCAGATATCATATCATAATCAGAGTGTCATATCAAAAGGTTCATCTCATAAGGTTCATATCAAATGTTTCAGAAGTGCATAGCAAAAGTTCATAATCAGAGGTTCATATCAGAGATTCATAATCAAGGTTCATATCAGAGAATCATATCAAAGGGATTATAGCAAAGGTTCAGAACAAAGGGGATCATAGCAAAGGTTCAAAATAGAAAGCTAAGAAGTCATAAAGATATATAAGAGTCATGAGAAATCTTACTGAAAGGTAAGAGAATGTCTGTACCTTAGACCGCAGTGCAAACTTAACAGAAACAATAAGATCAGAAGCAAACTCCTTCTTCACTGAATCTACACGAATATATGACCGCCTTATTAATAATAACTTGTTTTAAAGCAGATTACTCGTTTTAGTCGGCTTTCCATTTTGAGTAACTTTTCTTTTTTAGCAACTTTCCAAAAATAGTAAGTTTCCTCTTTTAGTAGTTTAACCATTTTAAGTAACTTTCTATTTTAGGTAGGTTTCCCAATTTAGTAAGTTTCTATTTTTAGAAAGTTTCCTTATTTAGCAAGTTTCCAAAAAGGAGCCGATTTTTATATCTCGTAACTTTTCAGATTTAGCAGATTCTATATTTAATAACCTAGGGTTACATTTATCATAATTTGGGTTTACAAGTGATCACAATCTTGTTTACTTACTTATTATGGCTATTAATGTAATATTAGAGTTTCATGACCAAAATAATAAGTTTAGGATTTTATATATCGTTTAACATTCATAAACACACTAATCATGTTTTACATCAAATTAGGTTATGAGAGGTATTTATAATTATATCCTTAGATGTCATATTAACGAATAAGTATAGCATAGGGTCACAATACATCTTTTATGGTTAAGTTACACCATCCATTAGCTTATTATTTCAATTTCAGCTTTTATGTATAATCAGGTCACACATCTACGAATTTTAGAACCACATCAGAACTCAAAAGTAAAATTCACAAAAATTCTCACAGAGACTTAAATTTCTTCTACTGGTTTTTATGTAATTAATGTTTCGTTACTGATTTTTATGACCATGGTTTAGGGCTTGTAACAACTGATTCACAACAGCCCAAAACAGAAGGCGTGTCGACACAACTAGGTTTGCTAATCCATGATTTTATGTAGAGTTTTCTCGTTCATATGTATAACAGATGTAGGGTATGTTTGGCGACAAGTAGCAGTAAGCAGTAGCAGTAAGCAGTAGCTGTTTGTTTAAAAAACGTATTTGGTAATTCCACATTAGCTGTAACTATAAAGTGTAAAATTACGAAAAAGGACATATAATAATTAAAACAAAAATTTGATTAAACAAATAATAAAATTATTATTTATAAGGTACTCATTACTTTTACATGGTTGGTATTACATAAACGCCATTATACGATAGCTTTTATCTACGATGTGCGTTTCATATTGTGATTTATGATATATTGTCTTTGGATATGGAACCAACCCATAAATTACATTTTTTTTTAATATAGCATGTACTCCTACTTTTAACCATTTATTAAGAAGTTCAACTAATTGTTATATATTATGTTTTAAAAGTCATATGTACTGCTATCTATAAGTCTATAACCAATTCATATTTGGGGTAGTAATATTATTGTTTTAAAAGTAACATGTACGTGGGTTTGAAAAGTAATATGTACGTGGCTCATTTCAAACGCGGGCTCATTTGTAATTTCTTCAACAAATGCTCGAGCAGTAAATGAAACGCTTCTTCATGAAGCATTACAATTTGAAGCAGTTGGGCTCATTTCAAACGCTCTTGGAAGTGTTGCCAAACAAGCTTTTCATTTAAATGCTTACCGCTTACCGCTTGTCGCTCCTAAACGCTTCCTTAACGCTTGTTGCCAAACATGACCGTAGCGAGACATATATATAACATATTAGCATGGTTATTAAGGTTCATGTCACAAGTTTTATCATTGTTTACAGGTTGTCGAATGGCTGAGAAAACAAAGATGGATGATGATACCTTATAGGCTGATAACGAGGCAAAGAACAAGAACCACAACCCACGAATTAATAGCATAAACACCCCAAGATTACCACGATCTAACCAGCTTCAAACCTCCATTTTCTTCTTGATCTTTGAGAGCTAAACGAATGACAATGGGGCTGCTACGGTTTCTAATGGAGAGGAGCCGTATATTTGTGAGAAAAAAAATTAATAACGATGGAGCGTATAATTTGTGTGGGGAAAATAAAATACCGGTCCTTATTAATCCTTGTGGATTCGAAATGGGCCTAAAGACCGAGTGGTTTGGTGGGCTCAAGTTTATGTGGTCCTTTGTTGGTCTCTTGGTTGCATAACAAAAGAAAAACAACCCAAAATGATTATTCGTGTAGCGTAAATAATCCCTCGTATTTTATTTTATGTTTCAGAAATATTTTAAAGTTCAAATATGTTCAAAGATTTCCACAATGATATTTCGTTATAATTATTTAGGTGTACGGTTAATCCGTTTAATTATATTCACGTTTTTAATTAATCGTATACATAACTTAGAAAATTTTAAATTATACGCAAAATTAGTATTACGGAATTTAGGGTTTTAAACTTATTATAAAATGCAGAGAGTATTATATAAAAGTAAACGAATATGTTAACAAATTTGTTGTTATATTGATATAAAATTAAAAAAATATTAACTTGTGGTAAATGTTGGCACAAATATGTTTTTAGATTTAAAAGAAACCAATTTAAGTGAGCGTGGCATTTGCTAAAAAAAACATTGAAATTGAAATAATAAAATAATGCAATCAAGGAAACTCATGGAACTATGGGATGCGAATATCAACGCTGAATGGCTGAGGACAACTATCCACTCAAAATGATTCAGAAGCAAACAAAATCAGTCAGTGGTCCACTTTTTTTAATCAAACACTTTATGTGCTGATCGAATAGGAAGTGTCCTCTTAATTGGCCCACTAAGAAGCTATCAAACACTCCCTTAGTTGAACACAAAATGACGAGGTTGAGGAAGCCAGCTAAAAATGACTAAAAACGTCATTGATAAATTAGTTTCAGTTAAACATATAAATTGTATAATGCGGTGAATCTGAACGTGCCGGCCTGTTTTTAAGATCACAACTACAAGCAAATCGAAAAGAATTTTGATCCCATTTCCAATTCTAGCAACGCAATATGAAAATCAGTACATATTCCAACAATTTTATATAAACCAAAAGAAATCATTAGATGAATATTAGATAATGAAAGTCATAGGAGGAAGGGAAGCATGGTTTCATCAAAGTGGTGGTCCATATATCTTGTCCTTGTTCGTGGTCCCTCTTTCTCTACCTAAAGTATTTCAATTTTTTAGGTTAAAGTTTAAATTCAATGATTTTTTTATATAATTTTTCTATAGTGGTAGACCTCTTAATAATTGATAACTATATTCTAAAATATACATCAAACAAAAAAATGGCATTGATATACACATTATGATATCACCCTCCAATCAAAATCATACCAATACCGATTCCAAATAGCAAACCAAACGCATCCTAAAAAGTTTTATATTCTGTAAATAAAAGAAGAAAGTTGAAATGTAGTTTTTTAGTGGACTGGTTTTGGTCCGGCGCTTATGAACCGGTGAAACTAGTAACCCAAACTAACTCGTGATGAACCGGGTCTTTTAGTTATCGGGTTTTTTGTAGACCTCGTGTTGAAACATGAGATGGACCAGTCAACCAAACCAAACCAAAGCGTTGACCAAAGGAACAAATAAATAAGGACCTTCATCCCCAAATTAAGTTTTGGGGCAAAAACAAAACTCAGACAATGTAAGAAATGAGGCGACGGAGGGAACGGATGTTTTTTAAAGGGTTGTTTACCCCCTCTCTTGTCAATGATTTTCTATTTTTTTGCCCCTAATTAAACAACCCTTTTTATATCTTTTATATAATAAGAGAACATTCATTTTATGAACTCTTTGATTCATGATGATGATGATTATACACATATACAGATACGTTGTTTATATTTCCACAAGGACCGAAAATGTAGTTTACTCTTTTTACATTATTAGAGGCAGTGATGATGAATTTCTATAAAACATTGTCTGAGTATATCGAATAAAGTTGAGATTTTCCGCATCTTGGCGGGGCATTTATATTATTGCAGCCATGGCGGTTTATTCCTCTTTGTTTTGATTCATTTTACAGATCTGAGCCTCACTAAATTAGCTTCTTGCTTAATTGTTTCCATTGAAATTTTTTGGAATTTAAAGTCTATATGCACAGATGCAGTTGTTTGTTATGTGTTATATTTTGTATTTGCTCATTTATTTTCATTCTAGTTTAGATTGTTTACGGATAGAATTTGAGTGTTCAAAAGGCTAAAAGAGATTCATTGTGGTTTGTGAAACTTTGGTTTTTGCAGAGCTATTATCACAATCATATTCTATTTGAAGCAGCTCTTATATGACGACGAAGGGCGGAAGATGTCGCGAGGAAGATTTGCTGCAACAAATTTTTGTGAAGGCTGGAGGTTGTTGCTTTTTTTCATAACAGGACGGTGGATTTCCATAGCTGATTTTCTTGCAAACAGGGGACTGATCAAATGAGTCCAAGATGTTATTTTGACTCTTACTGTAGCCGAGTATGCATGAATGATGAAAATTGCTGCTTGTTTGTCGGAGGTAGTCTGTTATTCCAAGTGAGTACTACAGCTTACATCGAGTATGTATCATGTGAATTTGTTATTAATGAAATAGCATTGTCTTTGTAAGAGTGTTTATGTGTTCTGTCGAAGCTTTCTTTCACTTTTTCAAAATTTTCTTTCCAAACTTTTATAATGAACTAAGTCACATTCATATTCCAAGATACAATAATGTATGTGTATCTTGAAATGACAGTGATAGAAACCGAAAGAAATGTATATTGTCATTTTATGGAGGTTAAATATTTGCCAAGTGCAACATAACATCAAACTTATTTTCTAAAAGTCACAAAACATAAAGTTTGTAACACCGGAACAAAATAAGATAGCAAAAGGCTAAAATGTCACCTTTGCCACCCAAAATTTATGAAAAAGAAATTCATCTTTAAAAAGGCTTAAATTTTCTACTTAACTTGCGACGGGAGACCGTGACCGAGATTACTTTCCAACTACGTTGGATGGAGCATCTATGTAGCAACTAAATTGTATTACTTTTTAACAGTGGGTAGTTACCAAAATAGGTGTCTGCTGTTTTGAGTTCATCTATTTTTGATGTTTCTGAACTCTCATAGTTCTGATATTTTAGATACCGACTATCTATTTTAGAAATAAATAAACTTCCAATTGGCTGAATGGTGCTGATATCAAGTCTAGTTTCTCATGTTTTGACTTTGTATGGTCAATTTTGGTTTTATTTCACACCTTTCAGAAGGGCCATTGTTTGTGTCTTGTAACATTGTCAGCTTCATTCATAATATTTCGCATCAAAATTTATTTGGTAACTTCTTATTTTCATTTTAATCATATTTCTTTACATCAAAAATTGCGACTTTTCTTTTATGTGTTTGTTTATATTCATTTTAGCATCAAGACCGAAATTTGAACAGGAATCACACACTAAATAGCTGTTAAAGATGTGTAACGTATGAAGACAATACCTAAGTCGTTACAATTAGATCTCGTGTACTATAATAAGGGCAACGTTGGTGAAAACTCAAGATGGGATTATTAGCGGTGGGAGCTTCAATATGTCTTGTTAAGAAGAGGGTAAAACCGTAGGCCTGTTCCCATTGGATTTATGGGAAATGCAGGGATGATCGTGCCTCCAGTTAACAACTGACCTGACAAAACTGATAATATGACCAGAACTTTTAGTTTCTGTTTGAAGATTGTTAATCAAATTCAGTAAGGTTAGTGCACTAAGGTAAGAGGGGATCTCAGGATACATATATATAAATGATAAAAGAAAGAAGGGACTTGGGTTTCTATGACTGGATGGCATGAGGTGTAGAGTGAATAATAAGTGTGGAATCAGAAGGTTCGATCTGTGCTATATAGTAAATAAATTAAGATAGGTTAGAGTTGGTGTGGCAGTTGAGTTGGAGGCACTACTGCAATAAAGTGGAAGGCAAGGTACGAGCTACTAGAAGTTGAGAACTAAAAGAGACTCCGATATGGCTTTTAAGCATGTGAGCGGGGAATGTGAATTATGTTGTGTGNNNNGGGGGGTCAGGAAGATTGTTTCTGCAACAAGTGATGTAGATGTTGATTTTGTTCATACTGTGCTCGAATGTATTCGACACCTTTATGGTGATTGCCAAGATTAATTAGGAGGTGGGGCAACTAGCTAGCCCTAGTAGTAAGGACGGAAGTCATATAACCTAGTTTGACGTTTTTGCCGAGTTAGTTCAATCTGTAGTTCAATTGGCAAGCAAGGTCAACAAAGTGATTGACTATTGATTTTGAAATATATTGAACTATACCATAGCTGGATGAGGGTCTTGCAAACTGAAAAATAAGTCTAATCAAGTATGCAACATGACGTCTGACAAGTTAAGGAGTTGTATTGTGGCTAAGGCGGTCTGTCAGCTATCAACTTCAGGGATAGAAGACCAATTCCTACATGACAGGAGTATGCAGATCTAATTTTGGGGGACAACTGAGTCAAAATTCAAGTCTATCCATTGAGTTTGTAAAATCTGAATTGATATTGAATGAAATATTTGAATTGCTAATCAAAGAAAAGAAAGTCATATCTTATTAGAGTGTTTCTACTTCTTTGTCTGTTCAGACTTTAACTCGAAAGTTTGCTACGTATTCATCTATATTATCATTTACTGTTTACAAACGATTGCCTTCTCAAAATAATATATTGAAATACACTCATCTACCAAATGAAAAGTTTTATGTATATCCGGAATTAAAGCACGGTGATGGAAATGAGACAAAAGAAATGTAAATTGTCATTCTACAAAGGTAAAATTTCTACTAATTTTTTCATGATGCAACCTATTTCCTAAAAGTCACATAACATACAACTAAACTTTAGAACGAAGGAAAGTTAGTAACAAAGATAGACAAAATTTATCATTTTAAAGTGTGTTGAAGTGTTGTTAAGGTGTTGTTATACTATAAGTATCAATCTTTTAGAGAAAAAGTGTTTCAATATCTTTGAAATTTCACTAAAAGTCACTTAGTGTGAGTGCGTGACTAAACGGTTATTTTGTGAAGAGACAAGCGGAGAGGTCTTGACATAGGGGAATTCAAGAACGAAGTGTTAAAGCAAAACTTTGACATCTGAATTTGGTGAGAGCAACAAATTTGTTTGTTCAATAAGCCATCCAGTGGCGGAACTTGAAGATTTTGGTTGGAGGGGCCAAAATCATTCAAGCGTAAAATTTAACATCCCTATTAAAACCTGTAACTAATGCTTCAAGTATTATTACCTAACTTTCTCAAGAGCATTTACCTTATATGAATGCTGTTATTATACCTCAATATTAAATTTGCTAACTAATCAATAGAGCAAACATAGTAATTGACTGTTTTGAAATTCCAGAATGCTAAATAACTAGATACTTGCTTTTTGATTTTCAAAGTTGAAGAGTTCATATATTATATTTATTATAAGAGTAGAATTCTCACGTATCTAGTTGTACTTTGGGGTAAAGCTAAAGATACGCAACATATTTCTACAAATAAACACAAGTATGCAACATACTTAGTAAAGTGTCAAACGTACGCAACATATTTTCAAAAAATCGTCGATCTACGCAATATGACCTGCTAGCAGCAGGTTACCAGGTCACCTAACTTTAAAAGTTACACCTTTGGTCCCTAAACTGTCTCATATCTCGCGTACATGATCCTATTTTGGTAACGGTCGTTAAAAAAGTTTTAAAAAAAACTTTTTAACATTTTTTTTAAATCGAGATAAAATCTTTTTTTTTTAACTAAAATTTAGAAAAAAAAAAGTTAAAAAATTTAAAATTAAAAAAAAAAAGTTAAAATTAAAAAAAAAAGGAAAAAAATTTTAAAAAATTAATTTTTTTTTTAAAGTTAATATTTAAAAAAAAATCAAGATTTTTAAAAAAAATTAATATTTGCGAAAAAAAAATTAATTATTTTTTAAAAAAAATTAATTTTTTTAATAAAATAAATTTTTTTAAAAAAATAAATTTTTATAAAAAAAATTAATTTTTATAAAAAATACGCATTTTTTAAAAAAATACGCATTTTTTTTATAAAAATTAATTTTTAAAAAAATAGGCATTTTTTAAAAAAATTAATCTTTTTATAAAAAAAAATTAAATTTTTTTCGCAAATATTAATTTTTTAAAAAATTTTGATTTTTTTTTTTTAAATATTAACTTTAAAAAAAATTAATTTTTTAAATTTTTTTCCTTTTTTTTAATTTTAACTTTTTTTTTAATTTTAATTTTTTTTAACTTTTTTTTTTCTAAATTTTAGTTAGAAAAAAAGATTTTATCTCGATTTAAAAAAAATGTTAAAAAGTTTTTTTAAAAACTTTTTTAACGATCGTTACCAAAATAGGATCATGTACGCGAGATATGAGACAGTTTAGGGTACAAAGGTGTAACTTTTAAAGTTAGGTGACCTGGTAACCTGCTGCCAGCAGGTCATATTGCGTAGATCGACGATTTTTTAGGGACCAAAGGTGTAACTTTTAAAGTTAGGTGACCTGGTAACCTGCTGCCAGCAGGTCATATTGCGTAGATCGACGATTTTTTGAAAATATGTTGCGTACGTTTGACACTTTACTAAGTATGTTGCGTACTTGTGTTTATTTGTAGAAATATGTTGCGTATCTTTAGCTTTACCCCTTGTACTTTTGTTTCTTTTCTTGTTGTATTATACTATACCTCAAAGAGTTGTAAATTGTAAAGATTACAATATTGTCTTTTCCTTTTATATCTTGTTGTTTTTCTAAAAAGGCATACATAAACGGAGAGAGATCCTCTCAAGTTGAAAAATCATTGTAAGCCATTGGATTTAATCCAATTGCTCAAATCAAAAGAAGTTCTTTTGATTTGAGCCATTGGATTAAATCCAATGGCTTACAATCACTCAACTTGACTTAAGTTGATTTTTCAACTTGAGACAATCCTAGTCCTACATAAACACAGTTAATAACACAAACTTTTGGGGGGCCACAACCCCTCCTAGCCTCCATTATGTTCCGCCCTTGAAGCCATCCCAAACATCATATGTTAAAAGTAGTTCTACTTCTAGCAAGTCATCCCAACAAGCCCCCTAAATAAGCATTTTCAATTTTCAATAAGCAATCCCAAACAGTCTGTAAAGCTTATTACATCTGTTTATGAAGTGTGTTATTTGGGATGGATGGCTTATACTTATGGGATAATTGTTTCTAAATGTATCGAACTTGCCACCTTTACTATGTTGTGTAATGAACTTTTTTTTTTGCTAATGTGTGTATTAAACTGCCTAATCCATCCTATTACGTGGATAATTAATATTGGACCCATTTTTTGCCAACGTGGCACGTTGACTTTCGTTGACCCCGTTACCGTTACAATTCTCCGTTTCTCTCTCTATAACCCTACCAACCCCCCCCCCCCTAATTATTTCCCTCCCAAAAAAACGCACACCTTTTATTTTCCCCCAAATTCACTCTCTCACTGAAACCCTAATTTATATTCACAAGCTTCAATCAAACCCTCTTAACACTATTTTATTTTTGTTTTTAATGTGATTCAAGGTATGTTTAACTCTTGTATCTCTTAATTGTTGTTTAAATAGATTTTAGAAGTTGCCCTAATTTTCAGTTTCGTATTTTGTAGAATGGTTATACCTGGACCTGATGGTATTGATTTGGACGTGTGGAATGATGGGATTTTTCTGCACGAACCTTTAAGATATGAGGATGGTGTGATTTTAAAGATGTATGTGGCAAGGCTGTCGTATGAGGAGCTAAGAGGCTTGATCAAGAAATCACTAATGGCTCTGCATATGTTTGGTATGTATTATAGACTTCCTGAGTGTGATTTAGATCAGGGGCTAGTCAAAATAGAAAATGACACTGATTTGATTCACATGTATGACCTTTCCAAAAAGCATGGTGGAATAGAGATGTACATTGACCATTGTGACATTGACCTGACCAAATATTTAGCACCCCCTGACCCTAGTACATTGAGTGATGGAACCTCTGCTAAAAGGACAACCCCTAGGAGAAGGCGTTGCAATTCTTTTACAGATGAAGAAATGATACATTGGGCTGAAGAGGAGGTTCAAGAAGAGCATGTGGTTGATAATGGTAAGGGTACTGCTGCTGGTAAAGGGAAAGGTGTAGCTGCTGTTAGTAGTGAGAATGATAAGGATAAGGGCAAAGGAAAAGAGATATTGACAGTGAGTAGTAGTGAGAGTGATGGGATGCTTTCTAGTGAATCTGATGCTTCTGATGACAGTGACTATTCTAACAAGTCATTTGATTATCTAAGTCCTGGTGAAGAAGAGCTTATTCAACTTAGAACTAGGAAAGCCAATAGAACTAAGGAAAGATCAATACCTATACCAGACATGACTGCTAATCCTAGTAGGACTAGACCAAATATGTCAAACAGAAGTGAAGTTTTAGTTGAGCATGATGATTTCTTGACTGAGTTGGTAAGAAAATTGAAGGGAGATGATTCTGATGCAAACTTGCAAGACCCTTTTGTTGGTGTTGAATTAACTCAAGACAAGTATCCAGTTCATGATACTTCAACTCATTGGAAATTGAAGGAGCCAAAGGTAACTATTTATACTTCTTTACACCATTTATATACATATGACTTGAATTATGTATGCATTGAGTTTGGACTCACTTATGTTTTATATTGTGACAGCTTAAAGAAAAGTATGAGAGTGCTGCACAATTGAAAGAATGAATCACATACTATGCATTATCCAATGGTTATTCAATTTGGTATGAAAGGACTTCCAAAGACAAGATCATTGCAGTTTGTGGACAAAGAAAACCAAAACTCAAAGAACCTGAGCTAGGCAAACAAAGGAAGCAAGTCAGGTACCCTAGTGTCTGTAGAGAAGAAACTCCTAAGTGTAGTTATAGGTTGTATGCTAGATGGATGCATAGTGAGGAAAGCTTCCAAGTAATCTCTTTAAAACCTGAACACACTTGTGTTAGAAATTTTGAGTTTGGGTCATTAATTGATTATAAGTGGCTTGCTAAACATTTTGGTGATCAAAATAGAAAGAATCCAGAGATTAAGTTAAGAGATATAGCTGATTTTGGTGATTTAGGCATATTTAGACCATACATTGAGAATCTCTTTATTTTTACTGTTTTTTTCTTAGCCCTGCAGAGTTACTATTTTTTTCTAAGGCCCGCAATTCTGCACATTACACTATTCTTTGACTGCTTTTGCTAGTGTTGATACCAAAAAATGTAACATTTACCCTATATAACACCCCTTAAGCAGCAACACACACATCCAAACCATTTGCTACTTGTCACACCCCGCCAGAGGCGGAAACGCGAGGTGCGACACATTCAATATACATAACCAAAGAGATATAGTACAATACCATAATTAAAATTTAAGAAAACGTACAACATTACATTGTCATTCAAGCCGACCACGGCAATTTAAAACATAAGTTTAGTTTTCAAAATATAGCATTTCGTTACATAAGGACTAACGATGACTCGTGACGACTACTTTATTTGAAAGACTTCTTAATCAACGATCACCTGAAATGCATGAGAAAACGGGTCAACTATGAAAATAGTTGGTGAGTACACAGGTTTTAAATAATACAGAAACCTTTTTGAGAAAGTCAAAACACAATAATAATGCCTCGTATATAATAAAGTATGCGGCAATGCCCTAAAAGTAAATAATATGCATTCCGACAGGGGAACGAGAGGTTGGCCGACCTCTAATAGCGCTATCCATACTACCTACTGCCCCACACAAGGAGGCCGTACGAACGGTACGTATAAATTAGAGTGCAAACGGCAAACCAATCGGGGACTAACAATGCGAATGTACTGTTTGTACGGACAATACATCATAACAACTATTATATACTATCAATCAAGACTGCTCCGAACAGGGGAGACTCGGCACTGCTCCGAACAAGGGAGTCTTAAATTTGACTGCTCCGGACATGGGAGACTTTAGGTCAAGAACATACGGTACATTAAATTCAAAACAAGTCATAAATTCATAATTAAGTCCAATAGTTTAAGTCAAGTTCGAAAATGCAAGTCACGTTATAAGGGTCAAGTCAAGTCAAAAGAGTTCAAATATATGTCATAAAGTTCAAACAATATAGTTTAAGTTTAAGTTCATGCATTCCACCCCAAATAAGTAAAACGGTAAAAAGGGGGTTCGTGTATACTCACCTCAAGTAAAGTTGTCTAATAGGGTGAAGTCAAACAATATGAATGCGTAGTACCGACACGCGACCTATAATAGTATGGCACGTCTTAGCTCGTAGTTTAAATATGTTTAAAAAAAAATGTTTGTATCATTGTTGTCTGTGTGGCAGCATTTAAGTTGAAATAGTTTTGTAAATATTGGCTAGGATTGGCTTTCGGAAGTGCTTAAGTATACATGAACAAATAATAAAAAGTGTCGAAAAGAATAAGTCTTTGGTTCGTCAGTAACCGAAAGACGACGCACGGAAAGTAATGGCATATATATAGTAGACGAATTTGAATTATAAAAATGTCGCTAAAAGTATACGTATTTATATACGATTGAGTATTAGTTAACGATAAAAATGTATAAAATTATTAAAAGAGTTTATATTAAAAGTAGCCTTGTAGGTTTAGAGATGTAGGACTTTCAGAAAATTGGGCATGACTCGAGTATATGTTTTAATTATACGGAGTGACTAAAGGTCACAAAATAAATGAACCGTTGTTATGTAATATAAGTCTCGTTAGCTTGAATATATCATTATATGAGATATGGACTAATGTCTTAGAATTTAAGTTTTGATTATAGTTTATATTATGTTTATAAAATATGTTTAGTAAATTTAAAATATGTCGTGAACTAATGTCGAAAACGAGTAGACGAGCGAGTCGTGAACGAGGCGCGAGATAGACAGAGGAAAACAAGTAACCGTGACTCGATTAGAATGATGATTCGGGTATCGTTATACTATATCATCTTATTAACACACACCTTGCAAATTTTTACGTTTTCAAAATGTGTATATATGTTTTACACAATTAGTTCAAATGCACCCTATTTAGTTAGGACAAGTGGCTTTGGCCCTGTAAGACCCGATATTTTATATGTTTTAGAAATAGACTATTGTATTGATATTAGAAAATTAGAAAAGACCTTATGTTAATATTTTATAGAAACAATGACTTAAAATGTAAAATAGTTAACAAAAGGAGTAACGGTGCAAAGATTTAAAGACAGGGACTAACCTTGCGAAGTTATTAAACTTAGTTGATAAGCTTTATAAACCTTACCTTATGATGAAGAAAACACAGGTGTTCAGTTTACTGTCCTTGTCACACGTGTGAATGGGAGGGAAACATTCATCTTAGAGATTTATCACAATTTCAAGAATTCTAGTATAATCAAGGTTATTATCAAGCTTAATAAGTGGCATATAAGGATTTAAGGGGCTGATTTTGGAATCTTTTTGGAGTAATTTCAAGGTAAGTATTGAGCTATAGTTTTAATCTCATGTTTATGTTAAGAATTATATGGGCTTTGACGAATAAGTATGTTAGTAATGATTTTTAGACATAATCATGAGGTTTAAATACATGTTTGATGATTATAGACTATACGAGTATGATTGTGGATTATGAGTGTTTATGTTTATGAATTAGAATATGATTATGATTCTGAATTTGTGAATTATTTAGTCAAGGGTTACAAGCTAGTTCATGGTTTAAGCAAAGATGATGCTTAATGATAGCTTATAAAGGGTGTTTGGCACAAGCTTATATGGTGCATGAACTAGTAAATTATGCTTAAGGCCTGATGGAAAATGATCTTGACACGTTATATAAGCTGTAATATAAGTTTGATGAATAGTAGAATAGCTTAACATGGGTTTTGGGTCGTTTTAGACACTTTTTAAAGTTAGGACAGCATGCTGAATCGACTCTTGCGCAGACTTATAGGGGCCGTGGAAAATAAACCGTTCCTCGGATTAAGATGAGGTCTAAACGAAAGTTGTAGCTCTCTGAGCCTACTTTAATTCTTATTCTTTAAGTTTTGGCTCGTTTGGAAGTTAAAATGGTGTAAAGTGCAAAATACAGCAGCAACCCAGGAAATTCTGTACTAAAAGTGTTTTTATAAAAGCGTATTTAATGATGAAATAGCACCTTAGGTGATCATGTTTAAGTTTTTTAGACTCAATACAGGTTAGATAAATGTGTTAGTAAGTTCTAATAGCATTAGAATGGTTATCATGTGAGTAGGTGCTCGTGGAAAGCTTACGGAAGGCTGAACAAGACCTACAGGTGAGTAACGGATTTAGTTTCATGTTTTGTAGTTAAACATGGTTTTAGTACGTTTAGCTCATGATCCGGAGATAGCCGAATGTTATATGTATATGTTAAACTCGTAGATAGCCGAGTAGTATTGGTTATGCCATGATTCGGATATAGCCGAAAACAAGCCATGATAAGGGTGCTCACAAGAAGCGTCATTAGCCATGTCATGGATGCCCAAGTAACGCACCACATGTCGAATATCGTGCCTAAGAAGTGCACGGCGTGCCTAAGAAGCGCACGATGTAGAACTCCCTTAGTAGCATCCTTTGTGGATGACCCGTGCTTATATTAGTATTCACATCCTTTGTGGATGACCCGAGTATAGTATTAGCATGTCAAGCAGATACGAACAAGCATCCTTAGTGGATGACCTTAGTTCAGAAAAGCACGATGACAAGTTAGAACCCCAAGAAGAGTACTCGTTGGTTAGGGAAGTTCTCACTCATAACAGGACGANATGTTAGATAAGATTTAGAATTATTAGATAGGTAGACTTATTAGATAGGTAGAAATTAAGCAGAATAGTTTCCAAGGGTGTTCGTGAGGACACGAACAATTCCAGTAGGGGAGAGTTGTAAGACCTGATATTTTATATCTTTTAGAAATAGACTTTTGTATTGATATTAGAAAATTAGAAAAGACCTTATGTTAGTATTTTATAGAAACAAGGACTTAAAATGTAAAATAGTTAACAGAAAGGAGTAACGGTGCAAAAGATTTAAAGACAGGGACTAACCTTGCCAAGTTATTAAACTTAGTTGATAAGCTTTATAAACTTTACCTTATGATGAAGAAAACACAGGTGTTCAATTTACTCTCCTTGTCACACGTGTAAATGGGAAGGAAACATTCATCTTAGAGATTTATCACAATTTCAAGAATTCTAGTATAATCAAGGTTATTATCAAGCTTAATAAGTGGCATATAAGGATTTAAGGGGCTGATTTTGGAATCTTTTTGGAGTAATTTCAAGGTAAGTATTGAGCTATAGTTTTAATCTCATGTTTATGTTAAGAATTATATAGGCTTTGACGAATAAGTATGTTAGTAATGATTTTTAGACATAATCATGAGGTTTAAATACATGTTTGATGATTATAGACTATATGAGTATGATTGTGGATTATGAGTGTTTATGTTTATGAATTAGAATATGATTATGATTCTGAATTTGTGAATTATTTGGTCAAGGGTTACAAGCTAGTTCATGGTTTAAGCAAAGATGATGCTTAATGATAGCTTATAAAGGGTGTTTGGCACAAGCTTATATGGTGCATGAACTAGTAAATTATGCTTAAGGCCTGATGAAAAATGATCTTGACATGTTATATAAGCTGTAATATAAGTTTGATGAATAGTAGAATAGCTTAACA
>LBNU01000072.1:158134-209647 GCA_014162995.1 Artemisia annua
TTTTAGAAATAGACTTTTGTATTGATATTAGAAAATTAGAAAAGACCTTATGTTAGTATTTTATAGAAACAAGGACTTAAAATGTAAAATAGTTAACAGAAAGGAGTAACGGTGCAAAAGATTTAAAGACAGGGACTAACCTTGCCAAGTTATTAAACTTAGTTGATAAGCTTTATAAACTTTACCTTATGATGAAGAAAACACAGGTGTTCAATTTACTCTCCTTGTCACACGTGTAAATGGGAAGGAAACATTCATCTTAGAGATTTATCACAATTTCAAGAATTCTAGTATAATCAAGGTTATTATCAAGCTTAATAAGTGGCATATAAGGATTTAAGGGGCTGATTTTGAAATCTTTTTGGAGTAATTTCAAGGTAAGTATTGAGCTATAGTTTTAATCTCATGTTTATGTTAAGAATTATATGAGCTTTGTTGAATAAGTATGTTAGTAATGATTTTTAGACATAATCATGAGGTTTAAATACATGTTTGATGATTATAGACTATATGAGCATGATTGTGGATTATGAGTGTTTATGTTTATGAATTAGAATATGATTATGATTCTGAATTTGTGAATTATTTGGTCAAGGGTTACAAGCTAGTTCATGGTTTAAGCAAAGATGATGCTTAATGATAGCTTATAAAGGGTGTTTGGCACAAGCTTATATGGTGCATGAACTAGTAAATTATGCTTAAGGCCTGATGAAAAATGATCTTGACATGTTATATAAGCTGTAATATAAGTTTGATGAATAGTAGAATAGCTTAACACGGGTTTTGGGTCGTTTTAGACACGTTTTAAAGTTAGGACAGCATGCTGAATCGACTCTTGCGCAGACTTAGAGGGGCCGTGGAGAATAAACCGTTCGTCGGATTAAGATGAGGTCTAAACGAAAGTTGTAGCTCTCTGAGTCTACTTTAATTCTTATTCTTTAAGTTTTGGCTCGTTTGGAAGTTAAAGTGGTGTAAAGTGCAAAATACAGCAGCAACCCAGGAAATTCTGCACTAAAAGTGTTTTTATAAAAGTGTGTTTAATGATGAAATAGCACCTTAGGTGATCATGTTTAAGTTGTTTAGACTCAATACATGTTAGATAAATGTGTTATTAAGTTCTAATAGCATTAGAATGGTTATCATGTGAGTAGGTGCTCGTGGAAAGCTTACGGAAGGCTAAACAAGACCTACAGGTGAGTAACGGATTTAGTTTCATGTTTTGTAGTTAAACATGGTTTTAGTACGTTTAGCTCATGATTCGGAGATAGCCGAATGTTATATGTATATGTTAAACTCGGAGATAGCCGAGTAGTATTGGTTATGCCATGATTCGGATATAGCCGAAAACAAACCATGATAAGGGTGCTCACAAGAAGCGCCATTAGCCATGTCATGGATGCCCAAGTAACGCACCACATGTCGAATAGCGTGCCTAAGAAGTGCACGGCGTGCCTAAGAAGCGCACGATGTAGAACTCCCTTAGTAGCATCCTTTGTGGATGACCCGTGCTTATATTAGTATTCACATCCTTTGTGGATGACCCGAGTATAGTATTAGCATGTCAAGCAGATACGAACAAGCATCCTTAGTGGATGACCTTAGTTCAGAAAAGCACGATGACAAGTTAGAACCCCAAGAAGAGTACTCGTTGGTTAGGGAAGTTCTCACTCATAACAGGACGACTAAGCATCGTCTAGTCAGAATGCATGTGCTCAGATATTATGTATAGGTTATGAAATTCAGAACCAATATTATATACATGTCACGTACAAGTAGAAAAATGACTTTAAGTCGTGCCTTTATATCATGTTATATACTATTATGTTTATGTTTAGAATTTGTAACTATCAGTCTATCATTTCATGATTATTCCGTTTACTCACTAAGCCGCAAGGACTTACCGTTCTCAGTTCATGTCTCATGTAGGTATATGAAGATAGGTGATGGGGCTTGTAGATATCAAGTAGGAGTGCATTTTGGGAGATTAACGGCTACGCTCGGGTATAGGTTGCGAGCGACTCTTACTTAACTTTGATATTTAGCTTGATAACGCCCCAAAGCTTTACGATTAAATGTCAGAATAATATGTCAAGTTTTGAAATCAATGTATAAATATATATGACATGTACTTGAAAATGGGTCAAAATAGGGGTGTTTGGGTTAACACCCGCACTCGTAGTTTTACGCTTCCGCTATCATAACTTAAGTACCATGTTTATGTATTATATAATTATGATGTGTTTTATTCAGATCTTTAGTTTAGTAATTTTCACAAGTACATATCCATACGGCGTATAGGACAGAACCTATACGGCTTATTCAATTTTAAAATATAAATTTAGAGTCGGGCGTTACAAGTTGGTATCAGAGCGTTGGTTTGAGGGATTTAAGTATCCGCCGTTAGTAGGAGGGTACTTAGACTTAAACCATAGCTCGGTATTGACCATAGAATAAGTAGACTTTATTATATGTTATATAGAATTGATTAAGAATCATGTTTATATAATTGGCATGTCCAGTAGAACGCGTGTAGGAATGCCTTATTAGTGCGATGTGGATGTAGCTAGTACAAGTATCATGCCGAAATTAGTACTAGCATGCCTTACGAAACCATGATTAGAAGTGTATAGATAATAGCATATTTCTATGTTATGTGATGGACGTGAACGTTATAGTATGATAGGTATAGAAATAGTTCAGTAACTTGCTATGATAACAGAATATGACGATAGATAGCTCGTTTTAGTTATGACTCGGGATAGAATATGATAGCAATAATGACATGTTTATATGACGCAAGTATTATGACGCCTGGCCAACGTGATAATAGTTACGTGATATAACTTGGATTTATTGAGATCATATGACGTCTCGGGAAACTTCTAAAACGGGAATAGGCAGACGGGTAGAGCACCGACTAATAGAATGTCACGTGTAAGTATTAGCAATTAAACAGATAGCATGTGATCATAGAAATATGAATAGAAATTATAGATAGAAATAGTTGAAACTTATACGTCATAGTGTTTTATTTTTCAGTTCCGTAGAAATGACAGGCATTAAAGAGAATTCAGAAATGTATACAGAAATCAATGAATTAGAAGGAGGACAAATCAGTGATGCAGTTATAGCAGAAATACAAGGGTTGGTATCGGGTGAAGTCGCTCAGGCATTAAAAACATTAGCTCCAACACTCCTTAGTAAAGTTATAGAAACTATTAATAAGACAAGATTAGAAACCTTAGCACCGATAGACAATATAGCAGGAAATACTTACGAGACATGTAAACCTCCAGAAATTCATGATGAACAGAATTTAATAATTAGTTACAGATGGGCTCCGAGAGCAGATGTGGGAAGAATTAGGAGATAATTTCTGAAGATGAACCAAACGACAGAGACGGTTAGTGAGTTTACTGGTCTATTCATGGATCGAGCTCGATTTTGTCCTGAATATGTTAAAGATGAAGAGAAGTTGATGGAACAATACAAGGAAGCATTGAGGATGGATATTCGGGAGTTCGTTGCTACACATTCTTTAGGTTAGTAATTTTCACAAGTACATATCGATACGGCGTATAGGACAGAACCTATACGGCTTATTCAATTTTAAAATATAAATTTAGAGTCGGGCGTTACAGTTACAAACTTACAACAATATATGAGTAGCTTTTATAATTGGTGACGAATTGGAAGTTTGTATTGTTTTGATTGGTAAGTATATTTATCTTACATTGTTACTTCATGAAATTAGGCATCACATTAAATTATTTTAATTTAGAATTTGACCACTACTTTATCTAGTCTTTACTACATATAAAGCAAAAATGATTTTGCTTAAAACTTAAAAATCTTAAAAATGAGTAATGTTAATTATTAAAATACTCCTTTAAAACTCATTTTCAAGATGCTCAACAACACCTCTTAAAAAAGACCCTTGTTACATAATAATCATCTAAAAATTTGCATAAAATGTAAACTTTATTCAAGTTTTTAACTAAAATGTGTGTTTCTATAATAAACTTTTAAGAAATGGGTTTTGATAATTAGTTCATTAATGAAAAGGGTAGTTTTCTTTTTGTGAAAATAATGTGAATTAATGAAGCCTCATTTTAGAACCTGCAATTGTACGATCAAATATGGAAATGAAGTAAATGAGGAGTCATATGTATGTGTACAAACAAGTTCTAAGGGTGGTGGCAATGGTGCGGTATGGGCTGTGGTTTGAGGCCATGCCGAGCGGCAACACCGCCGCCACGGCTGCGGCATGGCTGCGGTTTGGAGGTGGGCGGCATTATTTGCCGAAGCGGTATGAAGAATTATAGCCGTTGAAAAGTTAATTTTGGAACGTTGGAAGGGGAGCGTGGGGTAAAAAAAAAAATCCTCTTTATATGCTAGACGAATTTTAGACCATTTCATACAAAAAAAAAATACTACTACATTCAACCAAAAAAATATACTACTACCTTCTAAATAAAATTGTATCATGGATCCAAGGAAATCAACAAGCGGTCGTGGACGGGGCTCTCGATCACAACCCGTTCGTCCAACGATGAATCCACAATACAGTCCACACCAAATGAGTCCTCAATCGGCCTACTATCCGCAACCTCCGCCGATGAATCCACAATTCCATCAAAACCAATATTTTACCCAACCTCTACTGTTGAATCCTAGCCAATACAATATATCAATGACAAGTGAGTTCAACCCGTTCACCGACTACCGTGAAGGTCTTTCGCGTCGTGAACCAAGTGTTGAACGAGAACCACCACTTTATGATTACGTGGATGATGATGTTGATTTTGTTCCCGAAACGCAACCACAAACTCAATTTGGTATTAATTTATAATTATATTTTTTATAAATTCGTTGAAATATTATTATTCGATATACTTGTTATAATTTTATATGTTATAATTTATTTGTTATATTAGTATTTGTTATACTTGTGGTAATTTATTGTTATATTATTATTTGATATACAAGATGATGAATTGAAGAAGTTCAAGTAGTTGAAGGGGAAAAAAACTAAAGCGGATAAAAAACCTTGGAAATCGGCCGAAGAGGTTGCTTTGGCAAAAGCGTGGGTTCATGTCTCAACATGTCGAAAAGTCGGGAATGAACAAAATAAAGAAAGGTTTTGGGGGAGAATTCTAGACCATTTCAAGGTTTGCATGAAAGATACAAAACGAACTTATCATAGATTGAACACCAAGTGGAACAATATGAATACCGCCATGGGTGTCTTTAACGGTCTATTCATCCAACAAGTAATTTTTAAACTATATACGTGCGTTAATTTATATGATTGCGTTAATTTATATGATTGCATTAATAATATATACTTTATTAATTTATATACTCTTACTTTTATAATTGTAGGACCGTATTCGTGAGAGTGGGTGTGGCGATGTTAACGTCATGACTAATGCCATGGCCGATTATTATAAAAAAAAAATAAGTTCAAGACTTTTACTTATCTTGAAGCATGGGAGGTTGTTAGGGGAGAAGAAAAATGGTTGAAACAACCATGTTTTGTTCAAATAGCTTCGGCATCTCAATCCGACAAACGAAGAAAGTTGTCGGAATCTTGCTACTATGAGTCCGGAAGCAATGACAATGTTGAGACCATTATTCCGGATCTAAATGACGACACAACTCCTACACGGAAAAGAAAAGGGAAAAAGACCGTTAGCGAGGCGTCGGCAAAGAATAGTGTTGTTGAGAACTTCGAGTGCTACACGGCAAAGAAATCACAAATGTTGGAGGATGCGATGGAGAAAACGTACAAAGGATGAATTGACCGAAAAGTTGATGACTACACAACTCGCTAATGCTGAAGAAAAGGCTATGATTCGGGCGTTGAAGTTCTATAACGAGCCGCACAATCACATAACCAATCCGGTTATGCGAGAAATCACTCTTGCCAAGAAGCGTCAATACGCGGAGAAATATGTATGGCCTATCGATTTTTAGATATAATTATTATTATTATTATTATTATTATTATTATTATTATTATTATTATTATTATTATTATTATTTCAATTATTATGTAATTTCTTTTAATTATTAATGAAATATTTATGTTTTTATTAAATTGTTTTATATAATTTATGAAATAAAAAATAAAAAAATAAAATTAGTTGAGG
Organism: Artemisia annua; assembly: GCA_014162995.1. Taxonomy (NCBI): domain Eukaryota; kingdom Viridiplantae; phylum Streptophyta; class Magnoliopsida; order Asterales; family Asteraceae; genus Artemisia; species Artemisia annua. Next base: position 164,290 of record LBNU01000072.1, read on the forward strand.
TATGGTGAATCATAGTTGCCACTAAAAAAGTATGGTGAGGTATGGTTGAGATATGAGATGAGGTGGAATTATATTATTGGTGGATGGTGAGGTATGGGGTTTTGGTTGAATCTTGATTGCCACCACCCTAGTCGTTACGTACAACTTTTTTTTTTTTTTTTTTTTTTTTTTTTTTTTTTTTTTGCGTAAAAAGGTTAATTCACCCCGGTAAAATGACGTTACGTACAACATAGATGATCCACGTGTCAGTTTTAGCGCACCAAAGATGCACACAGATTGAGTGACACCAAACTTGTACAAGAAGTTATACTAAAATGTATAATAAAAAAATTCTAGATATGTTGATTGATATTTATGAAATTTTACGACTCATGAACTTATACAATTATCTCTAAGGACCCATCTCAAGTAGTGTTTGACATCTTTCTACGAATGAGTTGAACTAAAATCGAATCCATATGGCTATTCAATAAAAGCTTCACCTACCTTGCTATGTAAAGGTTAGGGGTGAGCATTGGTCTAAGACCGGACCGGACAAGACCGAAATCGAAATAGCCCAAAAACCTAGACCGAGGATCGGACCGAACCGAATGTGTTCGGTCTAGTCCGGGTTGGTCCGGTCCGGTCCAAAAAGACAAAATGGTTGGTTTGTACGCGCGACCGGACCAAGACAAAAATAAAGAAAAAGTTAAGACCGAGGCCGGACCGCTGGTCCTTCGGGTCGGTCGGTTTTTGTTCGGTTCAGTCGATTTGCTCAGCCCTAGTAAAGGTGTATGAGATAGATTTAATGACATACAGTATATGTTATGGTTAAAGTATTTTTAACTTTTAACAGACACAACATCAACGGTATTTTATAGATATTTAGGTTCTAACTAAAATAATGTCTACGTTAAGTGTGATTTGAACATATAAGCTAATAAGTGTAAAGCGGTGCTTAGTTTTGATTTGAACATATAAGCTAATAAGTGTAAAGCGGTGCTTAGTGTTGTGAATCAAAGGTTGGTGTGTTTGGCAAAATTAATTGATTGTTGCAAGATGTGAAGCTAGAGTTGTAAACTACAAGTCACATGTTTAAAGTGTTCAACTAAAGTTACGGGGTGTTTGTTTAAGCTTAGATGTGAGCTTGCGAGCTTATTTGATTTTGGGATATGCTTTATAAGCTCTGATTTTTTGACCTATTTAAGACTTATGAACTTATATAAACTTGTTATGATATAAGAAGCATGTATAAGCCTATGAGTCTTAAAATAAGTCGAAAAGTTGAAGCTTATGAAGTATAAGCCAAAGTCAAATAAGCTCATATATAAACTTAAACAAGACACCCTATTACACTTAGGTAAGTTCAAACTTTTCTTTCTCAAATTTACGGGTTACTTTAAATAACTTATTTACTTATTTGATGAAAGGTTATTTTCAAAAATAAAGCTACACCTTTCTCATATGGGCAATAAATTCTATTGTAAAAGATAAATATGTTGCAAGCTCATTGAAAAAGTCTGGGTTTATACTTTATAAGCTATTAAACAAAACTCACTCTTCAACCCCATGTCGAACCACATACAAAGCAATCCTACTAGGACTCCCAAGTGACGCGAGTCATTTAGTTTAGAAACCTTTTTGATTTTGTCATAAATCACGGGCAAAACAAACTTGTTACAAACTTACAATTAGGGGTGTCAATTCGGGTGGAGATCGGGTTGATGGGTTCGGGTTAACAGGTTGGCGGGTTAAAAGACCTCAACCCGAACCCGACCCGTTTAAATTATTCGGTCAGCCATGTCAACCCTAACTTCTTTATAAATAACCCGAACACGACTTATTTAACCTATATACGTATATGAGTTGGCAGGTTAAATAGATTACACGGGTTAAACGGATTTTCGATTGACCCATTAACCCGTTTATCTAAAGAAGTTGGCACATTATATTGGTTAAACAGGTTCGTGGGTTGACCAATTTAACCCATTTAACCCGTATAATAAAGTATATATAATTTTTTTATTATTGGAAAAATTCTTAAATGGGTTGGCTATCGGCCCGATTAACCTATACTTAACCCGAACTTGACGTGTTTAATAAATGGGTTAGATGGGTTGACCAAAATATGACTCGAAACTTATTTAGACTCAACATGAGCCTGTTAATCTTCGTGTCGGTTTTAGATCAGATTCGTGTCGGTTCAGAAATTGTCACCCTACTTACAATCGGTACATGAGTAACTTTTATGATTGGTAACGAACTCGAAGTTTGTATTAATTGTGTTGATTGGTAACTGGTAAGTACATTTATGTTACATTGTTACTTTTATGAAATCAGTAATCAATTAAAATTTTTAATTTGACTGGTACTTTATCTAGTCTTCAATATATACGAATTAAAAATAATTTTGCTTGAAACTTGAAATTTTTAGATATGAATAATGTTTAATTTTTAAAATACTCTTTTAAAACTTAAATTTTTAACTTCAAAATTTATAAAATATTGCTTTAAAACCATTTTTAAACCTCATATATTATACATATGGCAATACTTTTAAATACTTGTCTTAATAATGTTTTCACATAAAATTTTGACAACCAAAATGAATCATAAGCTGGTCAATGTAAGCAACGATTGATACCGAAATGAATCATGAGCTAGCCAATGTAAGCAACGATATATAGACTAGTTGCATCAATTCATAAATCAAAACACTGGCCATGCGCCCATTCCCATGTCCTATATATAGGTGATGTTTGAATATAAAATACATATGAATCAAATAAACGCAGCGGAACAACATCACCCACACGGATCCATATAGCCATATGATCAATCAATTATAAACACAACAATGTTATACCTTTGTAGCGTGATCGGTAGCAACGAATGGAGACCTTCACCAACGTTAGTAATTCACCAACAATACCCAAGTGACCAAAGTAGATCACCTCTATGTGTTAGTCCACACTACACCTCACCGTATACCCCTTGGATGCTAGTCCTTAACCACGTAATCACGGAGCCCAAAATAAAACAAACCTATTTTGTATAATTTTGTACCCACTCATTCCTTTGGCCTGTTGGGCTCGACCCACAACCATTAGACAATGCACAAGGCCAATAATTTACACAAGGTTAACCCATAATTCAATCTATTAATAGTTTTAACCTCTTTTTGTTCTTTTGGTCTTGCGCTTAGTTGTTATAACAGTGAGCAAGGAAACAAACGCACCTACGTTGGTCGACAAGGCAAACGACACACACCTGACTATTCAACTCAACGCACCCTAGCTGGGTCTCTTGAGCTTGCGGTCGAGCCGTGGGTCGGGCTCACCAACACACAACCCAAAGATCACTTAAACCCAATTCAACAATTTAGACATTTAGCAAAAGAGTTTTTAATGTTAGGAAACTGGTATTCTGTGAACATGTTAAATAAAGACCAACTTATCGTTGTTGGTATGAAGGGAGTCTCGACGCACCAACAAGGCAACCCGTATCGCCCTCATTGGGTTTCGGTTGAGACTCGGAAAACACAGGTCGCACACCCATAACTAAAACCAACCCAAACACCTTTAGTTTACTAACTTCCTGGTGTTATAAATTTTTGGGAGCAAGGTGAATAAGACCCACTGATTGGTGGAGTGTCTCGACAACAGGGCAAGGAAAAGAAAGGTGACCCGTATCAACATATTAAAACCAAAAACCCAAAAGAAAACTCACCACTGTGGTTCGACCACAGTGGGTTTCGATCCATAACTACTTCCAAACACAACTAGAGTTTTAACATCTCAATTCTATAAGCTCAAAACACAAACCGAGAACACATCTTGATTTCTCTTAACAACAGCAAGCTCGAACAAACATTTGACATGCTAAAATAAACATTAAGCACGACCTCAGCCGAATAAGCCAATCGATTTCATTAAGTATTATACCACACATGTTTTATTTTAACCAAATCGAATCCCCAAAATACTTTATGGGTATGTTTGGCGCAAGAGATTGTGGAAGATTATGGAGAGATTATGCTTATTTTTTCAAAAAAATAAGCTATTTAGAAAATAATCTTCGTTTGGCAGAACAACTTATAAGAGATTATAAAAATAATAATCTTTCATAATCTCTTAAAATAAAAGGTTACTTCATGTAGCTTATAAAAATAATCTCTTTTTATAATCTCCATCTCCAGCACTAGCTCCAGCACCATCTCCAGTTCCAGCAACAGTTACTTTCGCCAAACATACCCTATATCAATCGAGAAAAAAGAAAGAAAAAAAATTTTTATATCGATTCATAAACCAACTGATCTTATCAAAAAAAATTCAATAACACCATAAACAAGAAATAAAAGAAATAATGAAAACCTTACAACAGTGAGTCGGTCAGTAGGAAAAGGAAACAAAACCAATACAAATTCAGCCCAGCCGAGTCCAAGCAGGAACCACCAATAAACCTTTTTGATTTTTTGATATGAGTGGTGTCTTTACCTGTGGATCGGTGGGGTATATAAAAGAGAATAAGATAGATAGTTTGACTCCTCCTCAACTCATTTGTCAGTCGATTCCTAGCCAAAACAGGATATCCTCATCACAGCCTAGTCATCTCCTCGTGGGTTTGAGTTGGCCTTAAGAACTAGACAAAAGAGATCAGACCTGCAAAGAGTGGGACAACCCTTTGTTGTTTTATTGATGTTGATGTCAGGTCTGGTTTGGTTCAGATGGGGGTAGGGATGAGGCGTAGTAGTAGGAGGGAGAGGAAGAAGATGCGTTCTGTTGTGGGGATAAGGAAGAGAAGTTATGTTTTTATCCCCTTTTTTTTACGTTTTATAAAAGAGTGAAGTGGGGTTTTGGTGTAAAAAGGAGAAACAGAACAGTGTTGTGAAACAACGGACCTACTAGCACAATAAGAACAATGATCAAAGGAACATAAGAGAGTATGAGAGGGAAAGATAGAACTTGTTATTGGTGTGTCTTCTCATTACATTAGGTACCTCTATTTATAGGGTCCTTAACATGAATGGTATTAAGTACATATTGGGTGTTACAAGACCAATCATAAAGGACATGAATATGATGATTAATGTACAATCAATATAATAAATATATATTCATAACAATCACCCTTGATTGTACATCATTCAAAATACGCTTTGGATACCGCCTCATTAAAAACCTTGCTAGGAAAAAACCCGGTGGGAGAAAAACCATAGCTAAGGGAAAAAGAGTGCAGTGCGTATTATTCCCCCTCATAATCACTTCACTTGAGCTCACTGAAACGCCGCATTCCGATGCCATATACCAATTTCTTAAATGTTGAGGTAGGGAGTGCCTTGGTAAATAAATCTGCTAGATTGTCGCTTGAACGAATCTTTTGAACAATAATATCGCCATTCTTTTGTAAGTCATGAGTAAAAAAGAACTTCGGTGAAATGTGCTTGGTTTTGTCACCTTTAATAAACCCTTCCTTCAATTGAGCAATGCATGCTGCGTTGTCCTCGTGTAAAATTGTTGGTCCCTCATTTCCAGCATAAATACCACAAGATTCACCAATATGTAGTATAACATTTCTTAACCAAACACATTCTCGGCTTGCTTCATGGATCGCCAAAATTTCTGCATGATTAGATGAAGTGGCTGCGATTGTTTGCTTTACGGAACGCCATGAAATTGCAGTACCGCCATGTGTGAATACATAACCAGTTTGAGACCGACCAATATGAGGGTCAGACCTGTATCCTGCATCTGCATATCCAACTAAATTTGTTTTGGATGAGTTAGTAAAATATAAGCCCATGTCTTTTGTACCTTGAAGATATCGAAATATTTGCTTTATCCCATTCCAATGCCTTCTCGTAGGACATGAGCTATATCTTGCTAATAAATTTAAAGAAAATGATATATCCGGCCGTGTATGACTGGCGAGAAACATCAATGCTCCAATGGCACTTAAATAAGGTACTTCAGGACCAAGAATATCTTCGTCATCTTTTGGAGGCCGAAAAGGGTCTTTTTCAATATCTAGTGACCTCACCACCATTGGAGTGCTCAGTGAGTGTGATTTATCCATGTAAAACCTTTTCAAAACCTTTTCCGTGTATGCTTCTTGGTGGACTAAAATTCCATCATTAAGATGTTCAATTTGCAATCCAAGGCAAAACTTGGTTTTTCCAAGATCTTTCATCTCAAACTCTTTCTTTAAGCATTCCATCGCCTTTGGAAGCTCCCCAGGAGTTCCTATTATATTTAAGTCATCAACATACACAGCAATTATTACATATTCCGATCCAGATCTCTTAATAAAAATGCATGGGCAAATAGAATCATTTTTGTAGCCTTCTTTTAACAAATACTTACTAAGGCGATTGTACCACATGCGGCCAGATTGTTTTAATCCATACAAGGACTTATTCAATTTTATTGCATAATTTTCTCGAGAACTTTTCTCACTTGATTCGGGTAACTTAAATCCTTCCGGTAGTTTCATGTAAATTTCAGTGTCAAGTGAACCATACAAATAAGCAGTTACAACATCCATTAGACGCAAGTCAAGTCCTTCTTGTATTACCAGACTAATTAGATATCGAAAAGTAGTTGCATCCACCACAGGAGAGTATGTCTCCTCATAATCAATTCCAGGTCTTTGAGAAAATCCTTGTGCCACCAACCTCGCTTTGTATCTAACAATTTCGTTTTTCTCATTGCGCTTTCGCACGAAGACCCATTTATATCCTACAGGTTTTACGCCTTTCGGTGTACGGACTACTTGTCCAAAAACTTCTCTTTTTGAGAGAGAATTCAATTCTGTGTCAATTGCGTCTTTCCATTTTTGCCAATCGTTTCTGTTTCTACATTCTTGAACAGACTTTGGCTCTTGATCCTCATCATTTTCCATCACTTCTAAAGCTACATTATATGCAAAAGCATCATCGACGTCGATTTCATTTCGGTTCCATACCTTTCTAGACATGACATAATTTATTGAGATCTCTTCATTTTCGGGTACCCGAGGTTCATCTTGAACCGTCATGTCTAATGTCCTTATAGAGGACTCTTCTGGCGTTTCTTTAACCTCGACTTGACCATCTTGATTATATGCTCCCTTTTTCTTTCGAGGATTTTTATCTTTGGAACCGGCTGGTCTACCACGCTTTAGGCGTGCCTTAGACTCATTAGCAATTTCTGAATGTTCTTTAGGAACATCAATTTTAACAGGAGCATTAACAGCTGGTATATGTGACTTGGTTACTCTTTTAAGGTCAGTAAACGCGTCTGGTAATTGATTTGCTAACCCTTGTAAATGAATTATCTTTTGAACTTCTTGTTCACATTCTTTTGTTCGAGGATCAAGATGAGATAATGATAATTCTTTCCAACTTATTTCATTTCCCAGCTGTTTCTTTTCTCCCCCTAATGTTGGGAATACTGACTCATCGAAATGACAATCAGCAAATCGAGCTGTAAACAAATCCCCCGTTGATGGCTCTAAATATTTAATTATAGACGGTGAATCATATCCAACATATATTCCCATTCTCTTTTGAGGTCCCATCTTTGTGCGTTGTGGTGGAGCAATTGGGACATATACTGCACAACCGAAAATTCTTAGATGGGAAATATTTGGTTCCTGACCAAAAACCAACTGCAATGGGGAGTAAGTATGGTGACTCGTTGGCCTGATACGAATTAGTGTTGCTGCATGTAGAACAGCGTGGCCCCAAGCAGAAACTGGTAGTTTCGCTTTCATAATCATGGGCCTTGCGATCATTTGAATCCGCTTGATAAAAGACTCAGCGAGCCCATTTTGTGTATGAACATGAGCTACTGAATGTTCTACACTTATCCCAATAGACATACAATAGTCATTAAATGTTTGGGATGTAAACTCACCAGCATTGTCCAAACGTATTGTCTTTATAGGATAATCTGGAAAATGTGCTCTCAGTCTTATTAATTGAGCAAGTAATCTTGCAAATGCCATATTGCGACTTGATAATAAGCACACATGTGACCATCGAGTCGATGCATCAATTAAAACCATAAAGTATCTAAATGGTCCACATGGTGGATGTATGGGCCCACATATATCCCCTTGGATTCTTTCCAGAAAATTAAGAGATTCATTCCCTACCTTAGCTGGTGATGGGCGTGTGATTAATTTTCCTTTTGAGCAGGCAACACATGTAATATCTTTAGTTTCAAGAACCTTATGGTCCTTTAATGGATGTCCTTTTGAATTTTCTATTATCTTTCGCATCATTAATGATCCGGGATGGCCTAGCCGATCATGCCAAACGATAAATTTTTCTCGGTCAATAAGTTTTTTATTTATTACCACATTTGTTTCAACAATATTAATCTTAGTGTAATACAACCCGGATGAAAATGCGGGTAATTTTTCTAACACATTCTTTTTACCCAAAATCACATTTGTAATATGAAGGTACTCATTATGTCCTTCATTTGTAGTCTCAATATGATATCCGTTTCGACGAATATCTTTAAAACTTAATAAATTTCTTTGAGACTTGGGGGAAAATAGTGCATTGTCAATTTTAAACATTGTACCTTCGGGTAATAATATATGTGCTTTTCCATAACCTTTTATTAGCTTTGCACTACCCGAGATAGTACTTACATTTGATTCTTGTATGTTTAAGTGTGAGAAATATTTCTCCTTTTTGAGTATCGTGTGTGTGGTTGCACTATCCACTAGACATATGTCTTCATCATCAATAATAAGTTGTGCTACACGATCCATATTCTTCAAAATAAAACACATAATATAAGTAAAATGTTTAACGAAATAATTAAAATGAAATGACATGTTTTATTAAGCCAAGTGAATAATCATAGATAAAGTACGTCTCATAGGACAACATAAGTAAACTTGAAAGAAAATAAACAAAACAAAAACAAGGCCATCATCAACGTGAAGGCGTTTTATTCTTGGCTTTATAGATATTGGCTTATGGATCACTCATTTAAGAGGAAATCACTGACATCTAAATGAGTGTTGTCATTTGGGTCTTCTGGAACACCAAGGTTGTCCATACCAAGGCTATCAATATCAAGGCTATCAATTTTTCCTTCATCATATGCAAAGTTAACTTCGACCCCTTTTCCATTATTCTTTTGGGATCGTTGGTAGAGTTCCACCAAATGTTTGGGTGTGCGACATGCACGGGCCCAATGATTAGTGCCGCCACAACGATAACATATACTTTGTATGGCACCTTTTGTTTTTTCACCTCCATCATTTTTTATCATCTTACCTTTATCTTGCCACTTTTTGTGACCACTTGTATTTCCAAACTGAAAACCATGATAATTACCTCGACCAAAACCTCGCCCTTGGCCACGTCCACGACCACGGCCACGTCCATGGCCACGTCCTCGTCCACGGTCAAATCCACGACCGCGACCTCCATTTACCATATTTACTTCCGAAAGTGGAGCGGATCCAGTTGGACGTGACTCATGGTTTTTCATCAATAATTCATTGTTTTGTTCCGCAACAAGTAAACATGAGATCAAATCACAATACTTTTTAAAGCCTCTTTCGCGGTACTGTTGTTGCAATAGTAAATTAGAGGCATGAAAGGTTGATAATGTTTTTTCAAGCATTTCTTCATCAGTGATCTTTTCTCCACACAAAGTTAATTGGGAGGTAATTTTAAACATAGCAGAATTATATTCACTCACTGTTTTAAAATCCTGGAACCTTAAATGAACCCAATCATAGCGGGCTCTCGGTAAAATCACAGTTTTTTGATGTTCAAATCTGTCTTTCAAATGATTCCAAAGGACAAGTGGGTCCTTAACAGTGAGATATTCATATTTTAAATTTTCATGGAGGTGATGGCGCAAGAATATCATTGCCTTAGCCTTTTGTTCAACAGTTGTTGTCTTGCCCGCATTGATTGTGTCACCAAGACCATTAGCGGCAAGGTTCATCTCGGCATCCAAAACCCAAGACAAATAGTTTTGTCCACTTATGTCCAAAGCCAAAAATCCAAGTTTCGCAAGATTTGACATGATAAACTATAATATAGAATTTAAAAGGTTAATACATAACATTGATATGAAATGCAATATAAACAGAGGTGATGCATGTATACACACAGTTGATGAATGCGATATATAGCGAGTACTGTGGGTATCAATATGTATAGAAAATAATGTTCATAAGATACCTTACACAATCAAACAATATACACACTAACTCTTCATATTAGTTAAAAATGAATAATACTATACATATACCATTGTATCATAGCAACACATAGATTCATGTTGCGAAAAAAAAAAAGGGATAAGATAAATTAATGGAAACATTAGCACGTTGTGATTTGAAACATTCAAGCAAGCACATGTATTATATTAAGCACATGTATTCACAGAATCAAGACAACAATATTATATTTAGGAGTTTATATGAATTGTGATATGCTAGTGAAATGCAAATAACATACTAGAGAAGCATAAATAAAATAAATCAATTAATTATACGATATACTATATGGTACGGGTGTATAAAATAGTTAACCATGTTAATGACATTTATGTCAAAACACTCATTGTTGGTGATAATTAATATTTATCCGTTTCAATTAAATTTGAATTTAGAAAGACAAGAAAGAATTATAAATTTAATTTTTTTTAAAGGCTATTGAAGGATAATAAATTTATTTAATAAGTAGCGGTTACAAAATTTGAAGAAGAATAATATTATTATGCTAATAATGCTATTAAAAGTAATGTTCGAAGGTTACGATTTGCAAAACAGCTCCCCATTGAGACATGCAAAAAATTTTAAGGAGTTTAATAGATCATACGTCTAAGAGAAAGATAATGTTTTGTATAATAATACATTTACTCAAGTAATCTCTAGCGCACATATTGATTTTATAAATAAATTAAAACAAATGATTAAAAAATAACAACAAATTTGATTGCGTGGTAATATGTAGAAGAAAATTGCACACAAGCACAATATGTATCTAAACAAATATAAATATCATCGATTTTAGTTAGATTGAACTATCTTAACGTCATGGTTCTAGCATGTTTGACAAGCACTTATATATATATATATATATATATATATATATATATATATATATATATATATATATATATATATATATATATATATATATATATATATATATATGGACAACAGAGAGGAAAGACAAATAATACAAGGAGGTAATAATAATTTAGATAAGAATAAAATTGACTATATTATGGAATCAAGAGAAGATTTATGCTATGAAGTTCGTAAAGCAATATAGACAATTCAACATAACATTCTAACATATAAACTGATCATGTAACTGTTGACACGGCATGTATCCATATAAACAATTCAATGTATAATTCAACATATAATTTGAATCATGCAACACACATAGACACGTACTGCATGTATTCATATCTTCGGAATTTTTAAAAAACTTTAAAACTTAAAGTAAACTTACTTGCAAAGAAATGAAAAACTTAAAAATTGATCGTGCTGATAACGTGTTGTGAAACAACGGACCTACTAGCACAATAAGAACAATGATCAAAGGAACATAAGAGAGTATGAGAGGGAAAGATAGAACTTGTTATTGGTGTGTCTTCTCATTACATTAGGTACCTCTATTTATAGGGTCCTTAACATGAATGGTATTAAGTACATATTGGGTGTTACAAGACCAATCATAAAGGACATGAATATGATGATTAATGTACAATCAATATAATAAATATATATTCATAACAAACAGAAATTTTTGAGTTTATTTGTGTTTTATTAATTTTTGTGGGTATTAAGTGTACCCCGTGTCCCGTTGAGCCATAATATAAATACGGCATTTTGTCTTGACAAAATGCCGGAAACATGTTTTCGGTAACGCCTTTATAACGCTAGGAAAAATAAAAATTTTTAACTCAATTTCATAATTATTTATTTTAAGTCGGTACGCGTGCGTCCTTGATTCTCGAGATCACCATCGGTTTTCGAGTTTTGATTGACGGTAAGTGTCAGAAAATATACAATTTAAAATTTTTGACGAAAATAAATAGTAACACTATTAAATTAATGGCCTGAAAATTTACGGGTTGTTATACTACTTCTGCTAAGAAATTGCAACAATGGCTTCCAACAAGAAAAAAGGTTTGTCTTGTTCATATGCATTCTCATGCCTGCAAACAACCATGATTTACAACCTAACCTTTTATTTATTTATTTATTTATTTTTATTTTTTTGATGTTTGTGCAGAGATCATCTACATTTCAAGCAGTGAAACAAGTTCTGAACCTGTTCAATATCAGATGTCATGGTCAGAGTACTTTCCCAAGTTTGATCCATCTAGCTCAGATGATGAAGCTCCATCATATCAAGCAAAGTTTGATCCAAAGTCCAAAACAGATGATGCTAGCAAGCTACCAACTGAAAAACAGCTTGAAAAGAAAGCTTTTAAGGAGAGGATTAAGGTGCTAGGGCTTCCCAACAAAGCCATGTGTCAAGAGTATGGTATCAAACCATTTGCTCCTAAAGTACCAAGGGATGCAACAGAGGGCTCAAAGGGGAAAGGAAAAAGATTCATGGGTTAGTTGTCTTTGACTTTCTAAAGTCAAATTTATCTATGTCTACTATGCTCTTCAATAAAAATTGTTGTAACAGTGTAGGACCTATGTTATTAGACTTTCCAAAGTCAATTTTCAGAATTATGATATCTATGGTTACTACAATCTACAATTACTAGAAACTAAATTCTGCAAGAAAAACAAAGTTATCAACTGCCATTGTTTATAGCATGCAAAACTGTAAATTTTTCATTGCTTTACAAAGGATTGACTTTATGGAGTCAAAGTCCATTACACTAGCCTACTTAACCAATTACAACCACTAAATACTAACACTTCTAGACATCATAAAACTAAACCAGCTTCATGCTTTCATTCCAAATACAACACAGAAGACAATCAAAATCCCAATCAAAATCAGAAACAACTTGTCATACAATTGTAGCTTTGCCTTGGTGCAAGTCAATTCATCAGCCAATAACTTCTTTTCCATAGTCAGAACATGGATTTTTTCTTGCATCTCATTCCTTTGAACCCCTCTCTTCCCCTTCTGATGCTCTTCCCATAACAAATCCCTATAATAATCACTAGGTAAGTCTTCATCAAAAAACTCATAATACCCACACTTAAGGCCTGAATATTTGGGACAAGCAATGAATCGTTTGCTTGGATTCTCCCTAGTCCATGCCGTTTTCACTGTCATTGCAAGACCACATCCACAGAAAGGTTTAACATACTTTCCTATAACTCTTGGTGTGCCAGGAGCATACTGAGCCATGACCTTATTATCAATTTTGGGTGTTTTGTGATTTTAACTGATTAGGGTAAACGAATTATGATGAACGAATTTTGTGTGTTGTGGATTTTAGGGTTCATGTGAATTGGGGGGAAATAATTTTAGGGGTGGGTTTTTTTTAACGTTATAAATAACCGTTTGTGGGGACAAGTTAACGTTGTATAAAAAGACAAAAAAAAAGTCACGTGTTCCTCACGTGCCCTACCAAAAAATGGGTTAACCATTAATCACCCCGTTTATTCACATAATAGGATGGATTAGGCAGTTTAATACACACATTAGCGCAAAAAAAAAAAAAAAAAAAAAAAAAAAAAAAAAAAAAAAAAAAAAAAAAACATTACACAATATAGTAAAAGGTGGCAAATTCGATACATTTAGAAACAATTATCCCTATAGTTATAAAAAGACGGTTTGAAATGACTTATTGATTTACATTTTATTTTTATTTTTATTTTTTTTAAAAACACTTATAGATACATGTTATAATCATAAATACTAGTCTTTATATTTCATCTTCTAGATTGGCCAAACAACCAGTCTTTACGCACCTTTTATCTTTTGAACATCCCCTCATCTAGTAGTGAATTGTCGTTAAACTGGACTTGTCACTATAATTTGCCAAAGATATCATAAAAGACTGATTTTGTAGTAGTGAACTATTGTTAGCGCACACTATAGATAAATTTTGGTATCTATGAAGGATTGATGGCGCTATGCCATGGTGTATTGCACCCAGGCCCGGATTTGAGCATGTGCAGGATGTGCAACCGCACAGGGCCTCTATTTCTCAAGGGGCCCCATTTTTGAAAACCTCCGTATAAGTATAACATCAACTTTAGAGTATTTAATCTCGTTAATAAATGGTTTGAATGAAGACTATAAGATTTTTTTCAATGGAACAAAAAAGAATTTCAACCTGCATTTTAATGGAGAAAAGAAACTCAGAAAAGTGAAATACGAGTTTTGTGGGGAAGATAACACACCAAGTGATGTTTGTGGGGCCCTAGCTTATAATTTTGTCCTTTTGCACCATCACTTTTTATTTTAAGTTTCAACCTAACCTTTACCTATTTACAATTTATCATTTTAGACCCTGTCTTTATTGTAGATTTGTGGCTCTATATCTTTTATGAAAATATTTAAACCAACTCCAGATCTCATAAAAAGCCATATCTTGAGCTTGAAATATGCATTAGAAAATCCATTTTAGATTTTTAGCTATATATTTTTAAAATGTTACTAAAAGCTTCTTATTTTATAGGTATAAAATTTGTACTAATTTGCCAGATTGTAAAAGTTTAAAATGTCTAAGATTGCAACCATAAAAAGAAAGAAATATGATGTTCAGATTAGAACGAGATTAGCAAGTTGTTATTTGATCGATATCCAAAAGGAAACATAATGAAATTATAGTGTGGGATAATTTTACCGGTGTTTTCGTTTTAAAAGTTGAAGGGCCCTATTTGGTATCACGGCACAGGGCCACTAAATTCCATGGGACGGCCCTGATTGCACCAACCTCATGACGTGAGCCAAACCTGATTTTCTTTTGTTTTTCTTTAAAATTATGAGTTGGGTTTGTGTGTTATGTGGTTGTGTTGAATTTTATTATTGTTATTACTTTTTTGCATTTGACGTACAGAGGTCGAAGAGTATGGCTTTGTTTTGTTTTTTTATATCAAACTTTGTTGGTATAATTGTTACACAATTTCTGATTATTAGTTTTTGTTTACATAAAGTTAGTCTTACATATAAATACTCGTGATGGTTTACGTTTTTAGTCTCTAAGGTAATGTTTTGTTGTAGATTTTTATTTATTTTTTCTTGTTTATCCATTTTTATAAGGGATTGTTTTTTTATATAAGGAATGATTGAGAATTTTGAAAACCCGTTTAGATAGAGTTATATTTTTAATTTTAAAAAAGATTACCTCAGATTGCGATGGTGATCGGCGACGGCGAGGATGAAAGATGGAGATGTTACCAATGATAATTAAGGTGCTGAGATACTTGATAGTAGATTGGGAAATCCCGTCCTAATGAAAAATGGTAGATTGAGATTTTCATTTATTTAGTTAGACTTTAGAAAGTAAGAATTTCATTTTTCTAATAAATTGTTGGAAAAAATGTGAATAAATGAGATTTAGTTTTTCTATTGTTATTGTTGTTATTGTTGTTGTTGTTATTATTATTATTATTATTATTATTATTATTATTATTATTATTATTATTATTGGTTTATTATTTTTAAGGATGAAGAAGAAATAATGAACAATGAGTTACCTTCGACATGAGAGAAAAATGAAATAATGAGTTACCTTCGACATAAGAGAAAATGAAAGAAAATGAATATAAAGAGAAAAAAAGAACAAAATCATTTTTTTAAAAAGCAAATTTATTAGGTAAAGAACAACTAGCAAGGAGCTAGATTACAAGACAATTAAATGAGGGTTTTAAACCATACATCCCGACTAAACATTACTTTGCTTCTAGACCTACAACAATGAAATGAACTCGAAACTACATCGTCAAAGATAGTCGACTTCGAGGTACTTTTATCTTCGAATATAGTCTTGTTGCGATAACTCCACATACACCACATAGCACATAGAAAACACCTTGAAACATCATTTTAAGCTTAACTGACATCCTTAACGAATCCAACCATAAAAAGCCAATCTTCATAAGAATCAACCTCAGTATAAGAAATGTCCCACCAGGAAGAAATTTTACGAACAATCTGTCTTAAAATCAGACATCTGAAAAATAAGTGACAAGCAGTTTCCACCTCACCTTCGCGAATAGGACATAAAATAGAACCTATATCGATACCACGACGAGAAATATTGAAACGCAACAGGAGAGCATTCATCTTAACTTTCCAGGCAAGGATATTCACCTTAATAGGCATATACTTAACCCATCGAGTTTTAGAACTGACCGTAGGAAGATAATTATCATCGATCACCCTCATGACTGAAACCACCGAAAACTCCCCCGACCCTTCCAATGACCAAGTAAACCTGTCCGATATCGGCACCAAGGCAACCTCCCAAATCAAATTCGTTAAAGAATCAAACTGAGACTGTTCGGCTCCCCCCCCCCCCNCTAATGCATAAAGCCTGGGAAAAACAACTTTTAAAACACCTACATTAAGCCACTTATCCTCCCAAAATAAAGTATTATCACCATTCCCCAATTTATGCCTTATGTAATCCATAACATTAATACCTTTTTCTAACAGTAATCGGACCTCTTTCACAATGTTCAACCAGCAAGAACGAGAGCTGGTAGTAGTATTCGACCCTACCTTCCCATCCTCTCCATGGATAACTTTCACAACCCCAACCCATAACGCCGAGTTTTGGTAATAAAATCTCTACAGCCACTTAATCAACAACCCTCTATTTAATGCATACAAACTTGCTACACCGAGACCCCCCTTAGCTTTAACAGCCAACACGCTAGACCATTTGATCCAGATTGCTTTTTTACTATTAAAACCAATACCATTAAAAAAAATGGTTTCAAATTGATTCCAGAAGCTTTAACACCCTTGAAGGAACTCTATAAATCGACATATAAAAATCGGGGATTGACCCTAACACTGACTTGAGCAGAGTTAATCTACCTCCAATAGATAAGGCTTTCAATTTCCATTTAGATAACCTAGCTTTCACCTTGTCCATGACCTCCTGTGTGACATTTCAAAATTTTCATGTCATTAATTTTAGTATTTTCTATACTACATTATAAAGGATTTGGGACTTCCTATAAAAAGACGTCTTAAAATTTTAACACAAAAAACATTACTATAAAAGGAAAATTATAAAATTAATGTAAAATTTAAAAATTTAAGCCTCATTTAAACTATATAGTAACCCCCTCCAATAATGATATATTGTAATAGAATTGATTATAAGAAAAACTCACTAAGCTTATAACTACCAATTTAATGCTAAAATTTGAAAAATAAAAGTGCTAACTATTTACACTATTAATAATTTAGACGTTCTATTTTTGAAAAACATATATCTACTACGTTATAAAGTATTTCAGACATGCTAAATAAAGAATGTTTAAAATGAAAAACATTTGCTCGCCACACAGGTAGTCACTGGGTACCCACCGCCGCATTGCGTGGGAACCCTTCTAGTATTATTTAACTATTCTATTTTTTTTAAATAATTAACTTCGTCGGAAGTTATCCACGTACGTCATGACACGTTCAATTAATTCAATCGCGATTAGACTATGTTCAGTCTACACTTCTTATGCATTTTAGTTTTCTTACAATCCTATTTTTAAATTTATAATTTTCATTTTCCAATTTTACATAAAACCTTGCACTTTTTACGTTTTACGCATTCTCGGCTCGCGGTTTAAGCTTTAACGACGTTATAACACTCCGAAAGGCTCGGGAAATGTATGAAACATCAAATTTAGTCATTTTAAGCTAAATGTAATATCTTTATAAAAATATTACTTCTATGACATTTTATAAATTTTAACTTCCACGTTACTCGATAAACCTAAAAATCGCGTAAATCATTACGTTTTGTAATTTTTAAGGACCAACAATCACATACGCCTATTATTAAGCTAACATGGGTCAATATACTTGAAAAAAAAGTTCACCTCACATTTTATACTTCACCATCTTCTAGTCTCCCGGTAAACCCGATATTGCGTTAAAACTTGCGTTTTTACCTTCAACCTTTTTACACAACACTTAATATACATTATACAAATTATACACATTATATTTTACAAAAAAATAAAATAATAAACCCCATTTTCAACCCCTAGAGCCGGTCAACACCTCCCATGGGTACCAATGGGAGTGTTTTCTTCTTTAAATCAAACTCCAACTCCCCATAAGCCTCATTATGACAACCCTTTTCATAACTCTTTCTCCCACACACACACTAGGGTCTTTCAAAGTGATTCTCTCCCTCTCTTCCTTATCTCAGCCGAAATCACCACCAATAACCACCATAGCCACCACCAAAAATCTTATGTTTTTACATGTTTCTTGCAAGAAAGGGCATACTTGATCATCAAAAACAAGTGTGTGTTCTTTTAATCACCAGAAATTATTCATAGAAGAAGTTATATAATCTCAGCTCCACCCTCAACCTAGTTCTATCTTGGTTTTTTTAAAGGGTAAGCTAGGGTACAAGACGATTTGTATCCATCTTATACCCGAAATAGTCTCAAAAACGGGTTTTAAGAACCCTACCTAAACTTTCTTGTTATTTTCGTGTATGGACTATTATAAACTGAGGTTTTCTTTATTTTTAAATGATATTTATGTCAATAAAAGGAGGTATAGGTCATGGATAGCTCGGATCTTGGATGGGTTAAAAGATCGGGTAAGTTATGTCACATAAGATCATGATTTTTGGATAGATCGGGTTCGATTTTGAACATGCATTAATATAGATTTTTATAAAAGATGACCACTGATATTTTTGGATAAAAACAATGTTAACATATGCATAAAAAGATTTCCATGATTGTTCTATACATTTTTACACAAAAATATGCTTAATAATCAAAAGTAATTAGGTAATGAAGAGTCAAAATCTGCCAAGATTGTACATGTTGAAAAACGACAACACCATTTTGTTCTCATTGGGTTTTATGAAAAACTAAAAATATGGTGAGTTAACCACATTTCTCAGGGTCATTTCTACGAAAACCTTGCATCCTAATTCATCCCCATGATTTTATTAAAAATCCTACACTAAAAGTTACCTAGAATTGCATCTTAAGTATCGTAGTCGTGGATTCGGATATGTATTTTTGATTTTGTCGCCCTTTTTGATATAATATTATTGGTGAAGATTACTTGGTCCTATCATTAGCTTATTCGAGTTAAGGAATTGAGCAATTGCGAGTATCGTGGTCGTGGATTCGATCATGTATTCGTGATTTTGTCGCCTTTTCTGGAATATGAGATCGATAGAGATTGAAAAGAATGATCAACCCTTAACCTACTAACCCATTTTACCACTTTAGACTTGTTACTCCTTGGATTTAGTGGGGGAGATGCGTATACTTGTCAAGCTTATGATAGAATATTCGTTACAACTAGCAACTAAACGATTTAGAATTGTTTTGTATTGAAAAAAAAATATTTTGTTTCTACTTCGTTAAGTGGCTGGTTGTGTGATTATGATAAAACGAATACATGCTTAACCATTAAAAATAAATCCTGATACCTTTTAGGATACATTTTCATAAGATTAAATTTAAGGTTTACTTGGGGACAAGTAAAGTTCAAGTGGGGGGATATTTGATGAACTCAAATAAGTACATTTTATTAGCATCATTTATCCTATTTATTTAACTTGTTTTACTTTATTATGTATGAGAATCGGTGCTTTAATGTTTACTTTAGTGATTCTCCGGTAAAAACAGGTAAAAGGTGAAACTTGACAATTTTGGACTAATTACGGAGCAAAACGAACAAGATGTCAAAATTCTACTGAAACCCAGAAGATGCGCCGTATCTCACTCAACAGATACGCCGCAATATCATACTTAGATGAATTCGAAGACCATTGCCTGACTTTGAAGAATGCGCCGCATGGAATTCTACCATGCACCGCATATGAAACTCTGGTTAAAGAAGAAGATCAAGCTCGTTCTACTCTAGATACGCCGCATCACACAATTGACATACGACGTATCACTATCAAGACTTCACCAGAAACAATCCAAGACAACTGAAGGACATGCACCGCATAAAGATTCAAGTTATGTCGCATCTAAAGGCGGTGTACGAATATTCCAGAATATAATAAGCTTGGACCCCACGCGAAGTTAAATCAATGCGCCACATCTCATCATTACATGCGCCGCATCGAACCCTCAGACAGAAACTATAAATACCCCAAGACCTAGACGAATTTTGTGTGCACCATAACCCTAAGGAGACGAATTCAGACGAACAAGCAACACAAGACACACCCCAAACAAATATCTTAGAGCTGTAAGAAGGTCCTGCATGTATTTAATTCATTAAGTAGTTTTGTTTTATTGTAATAGTAAGCTTTGAATCCATCAGGATTGATGGCCGGTAGTTTGTGAGTACACAATAATCAAATGCCCGCCTTAAAATTGTTTTCCCATCGATTAAAGTTTATATGTTTGATGTCTTTGGTTTCCTTATATTAGTACATTGATTACCTCTGTGTCTAGCTGAGCACTGCTGAGCCGCCATACTCCTTCCTCGCCTACTCACTCCGATGTCTTTGGATGAGTAGGATATTCATAAGTAATCATTAGGGGTTTACTCGCCGATATAATAGCCAAAGAGTACGGATTAATTTTATACACTTCATATAAAACTAGCAATAAAATAAGTGACAAGCTATCTTAATTATCAGGACAGGTCTTCTTATTGTCTCTACTATCTATCTGTGTATGTGTATGCTATTCGCTGATTTGTTCTCATTAGTATTTACAGTTTAATTAGATAACAAAACCGTGGCAGTCTCTCAGGCTGAACCCCCTATCATTAGATTAGACTGTAAAGCTAACTTTGATATTAAAATACTGATTAGGATAATTAGATAATACGTTCCACTCTTAGTGATCGACACTCTGCTTACCATTATATGCAAACTGACCGGATACATTGCTCGTTAAGTGTGTGTGTGTGTGTGTTATTGATAAGTCGGCTAAATATAAAAGTAAAACTTGAGTAGGCATTAAACTGCTAAACCGCAACGACACATCACACGCATCAGGCACAAATCAGAGTAATGCGGAAGCAAAGATACATAAGAAATCTCTTAAAGTCTACCCATTCCTTACAGGTCAAAACTTAAGTTCATATAGGGTATTCCTAAAGCAAGTTCTCAAAGCGGTTTCCTATGTTCCTACAGTGGACCTAATGGTCCAAACTCACAGGTCATAGCCTAAGCTCTACGGGTGTTGCATTCGCCGATCCAAACCTGGCTCTGATACCATTTTGTAACACCCCAACCCGAGAATGGGCTAAAGTGTAACATTATGGAGTCAAATTAGAACACAAGCGAAACGGAGATACATTTCTAATACAAGGTTTACAAGGGCTACAAATTAAAACTAAACAAAGTACAAACTACAAAGGGAAACAATACAAAACTAAGCCCAAGTACAAAATACTAAGCCCAACATCAAATACTTCCAATCATCTCTAAGTCCTGCCAGTAGCTAATCTGGGTGAAGTCTTCTAAGCCCAAAATATGATTTCTCATCCATAAGCCCGACTTCCTACTAAACCTGCCGCATGAGAAAAGAAATGCGGCTGAGCTTACAAAGCTCAGCGGACAGATATATAGATATAGCAAAACATAAAGTAGAGAAATGATACGAAGGGAATACAATAAATAAATTCAAGAACATCATAAGAAGTACAAAGTAAAGAAGTAGGATAAGAGGCAAGGTATAAGGTGAGTGTAGGTGTCAGTAATTTACCCAAGGCCAAACAAATATCCAAACAAATCATATCACATCTCCGAAATTAGTGTATCCGGAGGGGAGACCTCGGAATACCAAATGTAGTAAGAGGGGTGTCCTCAAATGGGTGGAGTAGCTAGCTCCCAAAGTGTGAGGGGCTGCAAGCACGCATGCCCAGTCACCAAACAAATATATATGTAGTCCAATCCATGTCATCGTAGTAGTAACCTCAATCAAACAAACAAACAAACAAATCTTGGATGCATCCATACGCCCCTGCAAACAAATCATATCATAATATCGGCCATAGCATGTAGTAGATAAGGGACGGTGTGGTACATCTCTCCAACCACACTAGAATCATAACATTGGTGCATCAATGCTATGGTCGTGGACCCCCCACAACTGGGAACAAATAATACATGGGTAAATACTGAAGGGTCAAGTAGTCAAGGTTCAATATCAAAGTGTAAGTGCCAAGTCATAATCAAAGGTCCAATGTCAAAGGTTCAATATCAAAGGTTCAGTATCAAAGGTTCAATATCAAAGATTCAGTATCAAAGGTTCAATATCAAAGGTCAATGTCAAAGGATCAATCAAAGATGTAATACCAACGGGTCATAATGGAGAGGTCAAAGCCAAAGTTCCCAATCCACAAGGTTCACTATTCCAAGTTCCAAAGTCCCATAGTTCATGATCAAAGGGTCATAATGAGAGTTTAAAACAAAAGTTCATTTTAGCAGGTACCCATCATTTGTTTTAAAAAGGTTCGTAGTATAATCCCATTTAAAAAGGTTTATAATAAGGGTTCATTTAGAAAGATTTTCCAAAAGATGACATTTGTAAAAGTTATCTTTAATAAAGGTTTTCGTAAAATATTCTTCAAAAGTGTATTTATGCAATTATAAAATCTCATATAAAAGTGGTCTTACAAAAAGTGTCGTTGTAAAATAGTTACTCCTTCAGATGTTCCCATGTCATAATTAAGAAAAGAGATTTCACCTCCCGATATAATATCCCAAAAGAACAATCAAAGTCTCACAAGGGTTTCATCTCCCGTTACAATATCCCAAAGAATATCCAAGGTC
Source organism: Artemisia annua (assembly GCA_014162995.1). Taxonomy (NCBI): domain Eukaryota; kingdom Viridiplantae; phylum Streptophyta; class Magnoliopsida; order Asterales; family Asteraceae; genus Artemisia; species Artemisia annua. Next base: position 187,188 of record LBNU01000072.1, read on the forward strand.
TCACAAAGGTTCAAAGATTAAGGTCACAAAAGGTTATTGAACGGATCATAAAAGTTCAAACGAATAACAATAGGATCACAAATACCGGTGAAACACATCAATCATAGAGCCAAGTACGAAGGATCATAACCAAGACCAAACAGAAGTCATAACACGATAATCAAGTCAAAGACAAAGTCAATAGAGAGAAGGTGTGCACTCTTACTGAAAGAGTACGGAATATATGTACCTTATGCAAAGCAAGCAAACAGGAAAGAAAGGTCACACAAGATGAGTCACGGATCACTCCCGCTTCACGGAACCTTTTCAGGCTGTGTATACGAGGCTAAAGAAACATGAAAAGGAACCAAGAAACAAGCCCTTCGAACATCGACTTTTACACGCGATCTCACCAAAGCTGGTACACCACCAAACCGAGCACCCACGTTGTCAAACACCCTTCGAATCTGATCTAAACCACATGACCAAAGCCACACCCTTCGAACCACAGAATAACCATGATCACCACCATCTTTCTACAGCCCTCGTACCCTTTCTTCCAAGCTCGAATCCACGGAAAAACAAGCTGTCGAAATCTTTTTGCTATCTAGGGTTTGATAGGTGTAAATGAGTGTGTGAATTTGTATCGTATGAAAGGGAAAAGAAGAGATTGAATGCTAATTAAATGGGAGGAGCGTGCGTGTTTAAACATGGGAAGAAATCAATACCAAATTATTGCGTTTAAAGAGGGTGTCGTGAATTAAGGCTGAGATTGTGGGCCGAATTATATGGCGTAGATACGGTTAACTTCAACAAAACGTGTGAAGTAGAATAAAAAAAGGAATGAAGCGTTTCTTGATTTAAGATATAGGATATTCGTATCTTCTTAATATGCATGATTTGTATTTGGTCTTAACTCTTAGCCACCGTGTGAAATAACTAAGATAAGTATGTAGTGTTTTATTTTGGGCAAGTTAAATATGATCGATTCATGTCTACTAAAAGAAAACATGTGACAGAATTTGGTTTATACAATCATATATTTACTTTCATAATATATAAAATACCTATACTATTTTTAAAGTTAAGTATTTAGTCATTTAGGTTATATTGTAAGGTTTAGTAATCTTAGGTTTTAGATTTGTAATGTTTCTTATAGATTCAAAATTTGGGGCAAAATAGGAATTTCAAATGTTTAAATTTTAGGGTTTTACATTTATGTTGACTTTTTAGCATGTATTTTCTCAGGTATTATTTGCTAGGTGAGCATTGGGAGCAATCGGAGTCGCGTGGATATCAAAACCTTAAAGACTTGTTTTCTACACATTCGATAACTTTTTATCATTTTCTTTAAATATGAAAATGAGTCATGTTTAAACTCTTGTAACTTAAGTTTTAAATAAAAATTGTTGGGACCTTTGTACCCTGATTTATCAAATCGAATGTGACATTTTATTAAACGTCTCTTTTGAGGTCGTTTTATGTAACTTATGTGTATGAACTATGAAGTGACACCCAAAGTGGTATTCTGATGCGTTGTAAATCTTGGGGGTGTCACAGAATGGTATCAGAGCATTAGTTATAGAGAACTAGGTCTATTTCAAAACCTAAACTATAACTGATTTTCAAAAATTCTATAAGTCTTTCACCATTGTTCGATATTCGCGCGCGCTTGCTCCCAGGTAACTTGTATGCTCTATTTTGCATCCATACTTCTATTATATGAATAATGAGTATATCCCCTAATCATGATTTCGCTCTCTCACGCCTATCGTATGATGTCATACTATTTACTTTATATCGGTCGGTTATATATACGCTGACCACTCCGATTATCGCATACTTTGTGTTTTCTTATTTTCTCCCTCGAACGTCAATACTAGTACCCGTACATATATGTGTTACTCTCTTCTCAAATTCTTACGCATGTGTATAGTACTATGATATGTATTAATGAGTTCGTTTACTTTAACCTTTTATGAACGATGTGGTGATCTCCGAAATATTTTCGCTACTTTACTTTATTTCCTTTTGATGATATTGACATTCGATGTACTTTGTCAATTCCACTGGTTATTTTATTGTTCAAACTCTGAGTGTGATTATTCTTCTTATGCCTTTGAATTGCATATGTTGTTTTAGTTATCCATTGTTTTGAAATCTTCCAATTGATGGGAGTACCACTCTAACTTGTCATCTCGGATCGTGCAATCCTTTGGCACTTACCTTTGGGAATGCGATTGACTAATGCCATATTATTATTCTCGTTAGTTCTCGTGATTTTGATGAATCATGTCGTTAGTTAGGCATCCTTTTATTTATTGTAGCACTTAATCTTGTTGTGTATTTTGTTTTGTGATGGACATACTTAAGTAGGATGATTTATAATCGTCTTATTGAAATGAATTGGGACGCTTCTTCATTTGAATAAGGAAATTATAAACAGTCGAACCATGAATTCATAAATCATCACTTACATGAATTGGGACGCCTCTTTATGTAAGTGACGAGTTATGAATGAGTGGGCTTATGTGTATCCGCCATAGCGTGCGTACGAATCATTTTCTTTGGGCTATGAACTCCTCTCGACTCGTAATTTTTTTACGTGGATATTTCCGATTTTGTATCGACCGCCGCGAGCTTGATAAGCTAATAGTAATGTACTATTATCCGCTTTCACGAATTGACGACTTGATAAATTCCTTATTTCCTATTGTCTTATCGCCAACACTTTTATTCTATCCTTTCCTTTAAGGACCCTCACGACATTCAATTCGTTCCCTCATACCATTGCTTACACATTAGATAATTTCTATCACTTATTCTATCTTCATTGCTATCTTGTTACTTTGTCAAAATCTCGAGCACAAAATGCATTACGCACCTCCATGGGCTTCTATAAAAAATTTATGCATCTTTATGAAAATTTTACAAATATTTCCTAAGTGTTTAAATTACCAAAATGACCTTCTTAAGTCTTAAAGTTTCGGTTCTAACCACCCACTTTTATAAAAACCATAACTAATATTTATAATGACACCATGCCCTATCTTTCAAATTACATGTTTTATACATCATATTTTAATCACGTCTTAAGGATATGACTGATTTAAACGTCGTTTCAACTAATGATTCCTAAAGGTTAGAAAGTAGACCTTCAACAATCACAACCAAAAACCCGAGTTTCAACATGCTTTTTATACATGCATCCATCCTAAAAATCTTTAAAACGACCAAAAACGATTCTTGAACCTATTTTATCTCTATTATGAACACCATTTTTATCAAGAAAGAATAGTTTAAAATTCGCCTTAGACGACGAGAATCGAACCGCGTCGTTAGTTATTCTAGACTTCATTCCTTACGAGTATCCTTACCTTTTCTCAAGTGAACCGTCATGAGATAAAGCGAGTTTAGCTCCGGGGCGGAGCTCTCTTAAGGGGTACGTGCTGTGACATTTCAAAATTTTCAAGTCATTAATTTTAGTATTTTATTATTTAACTATTCTATTTTTTTTAAATAATTAACTTCGTCGGAAGTTATCCGTGTACGTCATGACACATTCAATTAATTCAACCGCGATTAGACTATGTTCAGTCTACACTTCTTATGCATTTTAGTTTCCTTACAATCCTATTTTAAAACTTATAATTTTCATTTTCCAATTTTACATAAACCTTGCACTTTTTACGTTTTACGCATTCTCGGCTCGCGGTTTAAGCTTTAACGACGTTATAACACTCCGAAAGGCTCGGGAAATGTATGAAACATCAAATTTAGTCATTTTAAGCTAAATATAATATCTTTATAAAAATATTACTTCTATGACATTTTATAAATTTTAACTTCCACGTTACTCGATAAACCTAAAAATCGCGTAAATCATTACGTTTTGTAATTTTTAAGGACCAACAATCACATACGCCTACTATTAAGCTAACATGGGTCAATCAATATACTTGAAAAACAAGTTCACCTCACATTTTATACTTCACCATCTTCTAGTCTCCCGGTAAACCCGATATTGCGTTAAAACTCGCGTTTTTACCTTCAACCTTTTTACACAACACTTAATATACATTATACAAATTATACACATTATATTTTACAAAAAAAATAAAATAATAAACCCCATTTTCAACCCCTAGAGCCGGCCAACACCTCCCATGGGTACCAATGGGAGTGTTTTCTTCTTTAAATCAAACTCCAACTCCCCACAAGCCTCATTATGACAACCCTTTTCATAACTCTTTCTCCCACACACACACTAGGGTTTTTCAAAGTGATTCTCTCCCTCTCTTCCTTATCTCAGCCGAAATCACCACCAATAACCACCATAGCCACCACCAAAAATCTTATGTTTTTACATGTTTCTTGCAAGAAAGGGCATACTTGATCATCAAAAACAAGTGTGTGTTCTTTTAATCACCACAAACTATTCATAGAAGAAGTTATATAATCTCAGCTCCACCCTCAACCTAGTTCTATCTTGGTTTTTTTAAAGGGTAAGCTAGGGTACAAGACGATTTGTATCCATCTTGTACCCATAATAGTCTCAAAAACGGGTTTTAAGAACCCTACCTAAACTTTCTTGTTATTTTCGTGTATGGACTCTAATAAACTGAGGTTTTCTTTATTTTTAAATGATATTTATGTCAAGAAAAGGAGGTATAGGTCATGGCTAGGTCGGACCTTGGATGGGTTAAAAGATCGGGTAAGTTATGTCACATAAGATCATGATTTTTAGATAGATCGGGTTCGATCTTGAACTTGCATTAACATAGCTTTTCATAAAAGATGACCACTGATATTTTTGGATAAAAACAATGTTAACGTATGCAAAAAGATTTCCATGATTGTTCTATACATTTTTACACAAAAATATGCTTAATAATCAAAAGTAATTAGGTAATGAAGAGTCAAAATCTGCCAAGATTGTACATGTTGAAAAACGACAACACCATTTTGTTCTCGTTGGGTTTTATGAAAAACTAAAAATATGGTGAGTTAACCACATTTCTCAGGGTCATTTCTACGAAAACCTTGCATCCTAATTCATCCCCATGATTTTATTAAAAATCCTACCCTAAAAGTTACCTAGAATTGCATGTCAGTTTTGAATGGCCTAATACTCTAAAATTTTGAAAACAACCTTATGTTGGTCAAAACATGAAAGTTTGAGCTAAGACATGTAGAAAACTTTTACCACTGGTCTTGTGTCCATAAGACCTGTAGAACAAAAGATATACTCTTTTTCCTAAGCCTAACTGTATGCTGGAACTTACTACATAGATACATAGGGGTAAATTAGTAATTTAAGCCTTTTTATGAAGTTCTCAGTTAAGTGAGGCCTTGATTTTTGAAATGTACAGAGTCATACCTTTCCACGCATATAAAGTTCATATTTTTACCCTTTACGGTTTAGAAATGGCGACCCAATTATTATGGGATTTTTATCAAAATTCTAACAGCTTTGCATTATAACTCATATAAACTTAAACAAACATCTTTTTGACCCACGACATACTATAAAACTCATAACTAAGTTACATTAAGATATTATAAGTCTAAGTACTATATAAAAACTTATGCGTAATCATTACATATTATTTCCCCGAGCCTAAGATGTGTTGTACTTTCCATAGGTCACTCGTGGCTTTTGTGGTTTCTCTCGACGTACTCCTTTCTTCGTATTCCACTACCACTTCATCACTGGTGAGTTTATAGCCTCACCTTTACTCATATTTAAATGTTTTATAAACCTCGCGAGCGGGATACATGCTAGTTTTACAAAACGAATACAAGTAGTTTTTGGTATGCTTGACTCGATTACATGATTTATAGACATCTGACATTGAGTACTTCTTGCCTAAAGTCCCCATCATGAACCGTTAATTTCGTTGGAAACGCTAGTATTATAAATATGCATATTTGGCTTAATAAGCCTGTCCGGGTGAGTAGCGCTCATTTGACAACTGGTGGTCAAATAGACATATAATATTGAGAATTTAGGGTAAATAGCAAAGATTACCCTTTTGCGGGGCATTATTAAATCTGTGTTAAGGTTCGGTTTCATGACCTCAATACTATAAATCTTATTTCCCGACTTGTATTTGTTACATGTCAACTTAATTGTGGGCGTATAACAACGTAGCCCATCGTATTTTAAACTGAATTATCTTGTATTCAACTGATTACTTATTAAACTCTATGAATTCACTCAACTTTATGTTGACTTTTTAGCATGTATTTTCTCAGGTATTATTCGCTAGCTGAGCATTGGGAGCAATCGGAGTCGCGTAGATATCAAAACCTTAAAGACTTGTTTTCTACACATTCGATAACTTTTTATCATTTTCTTTAAATATAAAAATGAGTCATGTTTGAACTCTTGTAACTTAAGTTTTAAATAAAAATTGTTGGGACCTTTGTACTCTGATTTATCAAATCAAATGTAACATTTTATTAAACGTCTCTTTTGAGGTCGTTTTATGTAACTTATGTATATGAACTATGAAGTGACACCCAAAGTGGTATTCCGCTACGTTGTAAATTTTGGGGGTGTCACATCCTGCCACTCTTGCGCCCTAGACATCTTGCCTCCAACTTTAGTGCCAAGATAAATGAACGAAGTTTTGAGAATGAGGCACCCAAGTTTAGAAGCCGCATTCTTGACCAAATCCCCCTCAACATGCACCCCCATGATCTTACTCTTACTCATATTAATCCATAGACCAGAAACACGGTAAAAATTCCAAAACATTAACAAGAGTATCAATATTCCCATCGTTCCATTGACTAAGTAACACCGCATCGTCCGCACAGAACATATGAGACAATGTAAGGGATGAATTAAGATTAATACTAGTGAACAGACCTGCATCAACCACTCATTGGAATGATAAATGAAGACTCTCAATGATAAGAATGAATAAGAACGGCGATAACGGATCACCCTGCTTCAAGCCTTTGAAAAATTGAAATTCCTCCGTAGGACTTCCATTGATCAGAATAGAGCCTCTCGAAGATGGAAGGCTATTTTGAATCCACAAACACCATTTATTATGTAACATCCCAACCCGAGAAGGGCTAAAGTGTAACATTATGGAATCAAATCAGAACACAAGCGAAATGGAGATACATTTCTAATACAATGTATACAAAGGTTACAAGGAAAAACTAAACAAAATACAAAAGATCAACAACGATAAACTAAGCCCAAGTACAAAATACTAAGCCCAACATCAAATACTTCTAATCATCTCTAAGTCCAGCCAGTAGCTAATCAGGGTGAAGTCTTCTAAGCCCAAAATAAGATCTCTCATCCACAAACCCAGCTTCCTACTAAACCTGCCGCATGAGAAAAGAAATGCGGCTGAGCTTACAAAGCTCAGTGAACAGATATATATATATACAGGTAACAAAGCAAAAGCAGAGAAAGGATACGAATGAAATACAATGAATAGAGTCAAAAGAAGCATAATAAGTACAAGGTAAGAAAATATGATAAAAGGTCAAGGTATCAGGTGAGTGTAGGTGTCAGTATATTTACCCTAGGCCAAACAAATATCTAAACAAATCATGTCATATCTTTATAACCAATGTATTCGGAGGGGAGTCCTCGGAATACCAAAAGTAGTAGGAGGGGTGTCCTCAAATGGGTGGAGTAGCTAGCTCCCAAAATGTGAGGGGCTGCATGCACGCATGCCCAATCATCAAACAAATATATATGTAGTCCGATCCATGTCGTCATCACAATGGCCGTAGCCCAAACAAATATCAAACAAACAAATCTAGGATGCATCCATACGCCCCTGCAAAACAAATCATAATCGTAGTAGCAGCAGATAACAAACCAGGGACGGCGTGGTACATCTCTCCAACCACGCTAGAGTACATAACATTGGTGCATCAATGCTATGGTTGTGGCTACTCCACAACAAGTAACACCTGGGTAAAATACTGAAGGGTCAAGTAGTCAAGGTTCAATATCAAAGTGTAAGTGCCAAGTCATAATCAAAGGTTCAAAGTCAAAGGTTCAATATCAAAGGTTCAGTCTCAAAGGTTCAATATCAAGGTTCAGTATCAGAGGTTCATTATCAAGGTTCAGTATCAAAGGTTCATTATCAAAGGATCGATATCAAAGGATCAATGTCAAAGGATCTATATCAAAGGATCAACCAAAGATGTAATGTCAACGGGTCAAAGTGGAAAGGTCAAAGCCAAGGTTCCAATCCACAAGGTCCACTATTCGAAGTTCCCAAAATCCCGTAGTCCATGCTCAAAGGGTCATAAATGAAAGTTTAAAGCAAAAATTCAATTTAGCAGGTTCCCATCACTTGTTTTAAAAAAATTCATAGTAATATCCCATTCAAAAGGTTTAATACAAAGGTTCATTTAGAAAGGATCTTCCAAAAGATATCATTTATAAAAGTAATTCTTTAATGAAGGTTCTCATAAAATATCCTTTAAAAGTGATCTTTATGAATTTATAAAATCCCATCTACAAGTGGTCTTAAACTCATATTAAAAGTGTCGTTATAAAATAGTTTCTCCTTTAAATATTTTTATGTCATAATTAAGAAAAGACATTTCACCTCCCGTTATAATATCCCAAAAGAACATTCGAAGTCTCACAAGGGTTTCACCTCCCGTTACAATATCCAAAGTCTCACAAAGGTTCAAAGGTTAAGGTCACAAAAGGTTATCGAACGTATCATAAGAGTCCAAACGAATAACAATAGGTTCACAAATACCGGTGAAACACATCAATCATAGAGCCAAGTACGAAGGATCATAACCAAGACCAAACGGAAGCCATAACACGATAATCAAGTCAAAGACAAGGTCAAGAGAGAGAAAGTGTGCACTCTTACTGAAAGAGTACGGAATATCTGTACCTTAGCCGAGACAAACCAACCGAGATCAAACGAAAGGAGAAAGGTCATTCCCGCTTCACCGAACCTAGAAGAAAGTGGATAACGAATTACAAAGTGTTCAAATTCATTAAGTTACCTCTTTTGGTTATCTTTCCATTTTTTATTAGCTTTCCATTTTTAGTAACTTTCTATTTTTAGCAGGTTTCCCGAATTAGTCAGTTTTCAAATTTAGTAAGTTCCCGCAAATGTAATTTAATACTTAAAGGTTATAATCGACAATTAATAATATTTAAGGTTAAAATGACCAATATTTCTAGGTCTTAAATATCAATATTATAAGTTCAGGTCTAAAATGTATAATATCCATATTAAAAATCAAATAAAATTATTTTAAACTTTAACTTAATAAATTAATATTAAGATAATAATTTTGGACCCCGTCATTATAATATACCCACGATCTTAATATTTATGCCACGACGACTCAAGGTTTTTATTATTTCGAAAACAAACAAGTCCATGACACTTTCTTGTTAAAAATATGTCGAGACAACCACTTCTCTTGTTGTATAAATAAGCCGCGACACACACCCTGTTCGAAGACACTAACCCGAAAACCAAACACATGCATGAACACATGTTTAATATATTTTCTCACATGATTTTGAGACCATGCAGATCCCACGTGACCAACTCTTTCCCAAACAAATTCGAAACACCTTTTTCTCCTTTTTATTTATTCCGAATCAAAATATTCAAGTCAAGGTATGCATGCAATCTTTTCTTATATATAAGCTCGAATATGATTAATTTTAAAACATGTTATATCGTACATTATATAGGCCAATACATAAACAATATAATTCGAATAGAAACATAATTATAGGTCGATATAATTAGCTTTTCAAATCGTTATTTTATGTGGCAAGATTCATGATTTCATGTCAACTTTCATGCTACCAAATCTATTATTTCATGTAACGTTTTTATCATTAACATGGTGTGTACTCGATTAAGAAAACAAAACAAAACGACATAGCAGCAAGAATCGAATAAGGTATTGAACAAGGATGAGACTTTACCCTAGCAGCAATAATACGAAGGAAGAAACAAGAAAGACGAGGGTCGACACTCGCCAAGCTTTCAGCCGAAAACCTAACCAACACCCTCCTTCGATCAGCACCCAAAACCCTCGAATACAACTCCCTTTTTTTGAACCAAAACCCACGTCCAAAGCACTCCTAACACGATCAAAAACCCCTTCTTTTCACCTTGAATTCGAATGGAACATAACCAGACAAAAAAATGGCAGCTGAATGGGATTTTTTTTTCTTTAGGGTTTAGGTTGTTTTGGTTTTCTGTTAAATTTTTCTTGGGAGAGCTTTATGTTTGGTTATAATATAGATAGGAAGGAATGTGTGATTGATTGCAAATAAAAAAGGAGATAGCCGATTATTAGGGAATCAAATTTGATCCTTTCCAAATCTCAATCCATATTGTATTTAATCTAATTTAAGGTTTAGGTTCTTGTGTACACAAAATTTCTAAGTATTTGGCTCATGAAAACTTTTATTAGACGTGTACATGCATACTTTTTATATAAGTTTTGTGACTTTTATATATCATAAGTATTATAACTTGCATATGTCGCGAAGGTTCAAATATAAATGTATTAATATTTAGTTTATAATCGGAACGAAATGTCTTGGATAATTTAACGTATCTTCAAAAGTTTAAAATTTAAGGGGTATTTTGGGTACTTTACATGTTCTAAATTTTCGGGTTTTACAATTCTTCCCCTCTAAAAAGAAAATTTTCATCCTCGAAAATTGAACAGCAAAAGGAGTAGTTCGACTCACACAAACTCAGACCTTAAGAACTTCAACAACAGAAAGATCTTGTTTCCCAAGACTTGATCTTAACGATTCAAAGGTGGTTTCGGTTTCCCCAGAGTAGGCACATCACACAGAATCCAAATCAAAAGAATCACATACCGAACGTAACGGATGACAGTCTTATCCCCTTAAAAGATATTCAAAGATAGATGTAGGATTGGGTGGATATTTCGTCCGTGGACAAGGAAATGGACTGATCAATTGAGAATGTATCGAATGATAGCAATCATGAAGGTGATGTGTATAAGTTTAACTCTTCAGATTCTCAATCAGTTTCGTCTGCAATACAACCTTCCAAAGGTATTTTCGTAAGCCGACAGATCTTGATTCTCAGAATCCAAAACTTCATATTTTAACTCATAACAGGTCATCATGAAACGAATTCATCGAATGTGAGAAGTGTATACATAGCAAGGCATAGGTGTAGCTCTTCAAAGTAACAAATCAAACCCATATAGGCAGAAGATAAGTTGCTCGATAACATCAAATGGCAGGAAGCTCTACAACGGAACTTAGGATTTATCAAGACATAGAAGTCAAACAATCGCGTGACGCGTAACCAAACATACCAAAATGTACGGTGATAAGGTAAATCAAACGTACAGATCAAAAGAATCCTAAAGTCTCACTATTCGCAGATCATCGCAAACGAAAACAGAAATCTAGGTCTCCAGTAAGGCACTTCTCGAGACATCCTATGAACACAACAAGTGCACGTTATATGATGTAAGTATTATCCCGTTGGCCAGACGTCATAATACTAGCATCATATAAATATGCCCTCATGATGATCATATTCTATCTCAATCAGTGAAACAAATCTACAAATCCACCTAACAGTCCACTAACTCCTAGGTTAGCCCTATACAAAGATCAATAACGAAACGATGTCGAACAAAACAAACGAAGCTCGGAAAGACGTAACAAAAATCAAGAAATCATCATCAGGAAGATACATGTCGCTAAGGCATCAATTCCTCCATCACAAGGTTCTTCTCAAGAATTCGTTTCTTCATAATCTTCTTATGTCTGAGTAGTCAGTCTTCGTCCACCTTTTAATCTGAGAGCGAAACAGAATCACTAACTTGAGTTTTGGTTCCTCAAGCCTTCAGCAGTTTCTTCTTGGGATGTGACTGAGCAACGTGAATTTCTGGTACGGCCTTCAATCTCCTCATCATCCAGTCTGCTTCCACTCTTAATTCATCTTAGTACAACCAATATGAATAGGGAAGTGAGACTGTATGTTCTTCATCAGCTCCAGGTTCAACGTCTTGACCAGGTTCCTGCGTTCTACCCGTCCACTCTTCCGTCTTGCGAGGTCTATCACTAACTCTCCAGGGTAGTTATCGTTGTCTGTCATCTTCAGGTTCTATCCGGCTCCATCCTCCAGTGGAAAGCTTAGTGGTTCAACAAAAAATCATATCCGGAATTTCAGGGTGCCCAAAAATAATTCTCACGATGATGTTCAACTCTTGGTGTACAAAATAGGTGCAAGAGAACTACATAACCGCGAAGGTAACGTATGAGTCTCTAGAGCAATAATGATAGCAAAAATTCAATGATCGGAAATTCATGGTAAGGAGTTTTAAAATAGTTCAAAGCACTAATGTGTAACTTCGCAGAACAGTCGTCAGCGTCTCTAATGCTTAAGCAACCAAATCTCATATCAGAATCAAATCGAAGTTGACTTACCAAAAAAAGGTAGATTAACATAGCAGATTTTATTGTTCCAAAGGGAAGGAAATATTCTCATACTCGTGGTTAAACACCACCAGACTTCTCAAAGATGGAAAAGATGAGTAAAACAAAATCAAATAACGTCAGAAAGCTTACAGAGGATTTACCAAAAGCAAGATACGAACATAGAGTGCATCAAACACGTCATCGCCATGTAGATTCTCAGAATGCCCAAAGAGATGTCAAAAGGATTAACAAAATGGATCGAAGGTAAAATCAATATAGCGTTATGCATTACCATGCAATCTTAAATGCCTTCCAACTTACTAGTGGTAAACTTAGGTGGTGCAAGGATTTCTAACTTCCAAAGGATGATTCCAAAAAGGCATAACTAACGTAAGGCACGAATCAGAGTAATGCGGAAGCAAAGAAATCTCTTAAAGTCTACCCATTCCTTACTGGTCAAAATTTAAGTTCATGCAGGGGATTCCTAACGCAAGTTCTCAAAGTGGTTTCCTATGTTCTTACAGTGGAAGCCTAATGGTCCAAAACTCACAGGTCATAGCCTAAGCTCTATGGGAGTTGAATCACCCGATCCAAACCTGGCTCTGACACCATTTGGCAACACCCCAACCCGAGAAGGGCTAAAGTGTAACATTATGGAGTCAAATCAGAACACAAGCGAAACAGTGATACATTTCTAATACAAAGTATACAAAGGTTACAAGGAAAAACTAAACAAAATACAAAAGAGCAACAACGATGAACTAAGCTCAAGTACAAAATACTAAGCCCAACATCAAATACTTCTAATCATCTCTAAGTCCAGCCAGTAGCTAATCAGGGTGAAGTCTTCTAAGCCCAAAATAAGATCTCTCATCCACAAACCCAGCTTCCTACTAAACCTGTCGCATGAGAAAAGAAATGCGGCTGAGCTTACAAAGCTCAGTGAACAGATATATATATATACAGGTAACAAAGCAAAAGCAGAGAAACGATACGAATGAAATANTGAACTAAGCTCAAGTACAAAATACTAAGCCCAACATCAAATACTTCTAATCATCTCTAAGTCCAGCCAGTAGCTAATCAGGGTGAAGTCTTCTAAGCCCAAAATAAGATCTCTCATCCACAAACCCAGCTTCCTACTAAACCTGTCGCATGAGAAAAGAAATGCGGCTGAGCTTACAAAGCTCAGTGAACAGATATATATATATACAGGTAACAAAGCAAAAGCAGAGAAACGATACGAATGAAATACAATGAATAGAGTCAAAAGAAGCATAATAAGTACAAGGTAAGAAAATATGATAAAAGGTCAAGGTATCAGGTGAGTGTAGGTGTCAGTATATTTACCCCAGGCCAAACAAATATCTAAACAAATCATGTCATATCTTCATAACCAATGTATTCGGAGGGGAGTCCTCGGAATACGAAAAGTAATAAGAGGGGTATCCTCAAATGGGTGGAGTAGCTAGCTCCCAAAATGTGAGGGGCTGCACGCATGCCCAGTCACCAAACAAATATATATGTAGTCCAATCCATGTCGTCATCACAATGGCCGTAGCCCAAACAAATATCAAACAAACAAATCTAGGATGCATCCATACGCCCCTGCAAAACAAATCATAATCGTAGTAGCAGCAGATAACAAACCAGGGATGGCGTGGTACATCTCTCCAACCACGCTAGAGTATATAATTAACATTGGTGCATCAATGCTATGGTTGTGGCTACTCCACAACAAGTAACACCTGGGTAAAATACTGAAGGGTCAAGTAGTCAAGGTTCAATATCAAAGTGTAAGTGCCAAGTCATAATCAAAGGTTCAAAGTCAAAGGTTCAATATCAAAGGTTCAGTCTCAAAGGTTCAATATCAAGGTTCAGTATCAAAGGTTCATTATCAAGGTTCAGTATCAAAGGTTCATTATCAAAGGATCGATATCAAAGGATCAATGTTAAAGGATCTATAACAAAGGATCAACCAAAGATGTAATGTCAACGGGTCAAATGGAAAGGTCAAAGCCAAGGTTCCAATCCACAAGGTTCACTATTCGAAGTTCCCAAAATCCCGTAGTCCATGCTCAAAGGGTCATAAATGAAAGTTTAAAGCAAAAATTCAATTTAGCAGGTTCCCATCACTTGTTTTAAAAAAATTCATAGTAATATCCCATTCAAAAGGTTTAATACAAAGGTTCATTTAGAAAGGATCTTCCAAAAGATATCATTTATAAAAGTAATTCTTTAATGAAGGTTCTCATAAAATATCCTTTAAAAGTGATCTTTATGAATTTATAAAATCCCATCTACAAGTGGTCTTAAACTCATATTAAAAGTGTCGTTATAAAATAGTTTCTCCTTTAAATATTTTTATGTCATAATTAAGAAAAGACATTTCACCTCCCGTTATAATATCCCAAAAGAACATTCGAAGTCTCACAAGGGTTTCACCTCCCGTTACAATATCCAAAGTCTCACAAAGGTTCAAAGGTTAAGGTCACAAAAGGTTATCGAACGTATCATAAGAGTCCAAACGAATAACAATAGGTTCACAAATACCGGTGAAACACATCAATCATAGAGCCAAGTACGAAGGATCATAACCAAGACCAAACGGAAGCCATAACACGATAATCAAGTCAAAGACAAGGTCAAGAGAGAGAAAGTGTGCACTCTTACTGAAAGAGTACGGAATATCTGTACCTTAGCCGAGACAAACCAACCGAGATCAAACGAAAGGAGAAAGGTCATTCCCGCTTCACCGAACCTAGAAGAAAGTGGATAACGAATTACAAAGTGTTCAAATTCATTAAGTTACCTCTTTTGGTTATCTTTCCATTTTTTATTAGCTTTCCATTTTTAGTAACTTTCTATTTTTAGCAGGTTTCCCGAATTAGTCAGTTTTCAAATTTAGTAAGTTCCCGCAGATGTAATTTAATTCTTAAAGGTTATAATCGACAATTAATAATATTTAAGGTTAAAATGACCAATATTTCTAGGTCTTAAATATCAATATTATAAGTTCAGGTCTAAAATGTATAATATCCATATTAAAAATCAAATAAAATTATTTTAAACTTTAACTTAATAAATTAATATTAAGATAATAATTTTGGACCCCGTCATTATAATATACCCACGATCTTAATATTTATGCCACGACGACTCAAGGTTTTTATTATTTCGAAAACAAACAAGTCCATGACACTTTCTTGTTAAAAATATGTCGAGACAACCACTTCTCTTGTTGTATAAATAAGCCGCGACACACACCCTGTTCGAAGACACTAACCCGAAAACCAAACACATGGATGAACACATGTTTAATATATTTTCTCACATGATTTTGAGACCATGCAGATCCCACGTGACCAACTCTTTCCCAAACAAATTCGAAACACCTTTTTCTCCTTTTCATTTATTCCGAATCAAAATATTCAAGTCAAGGTATGCATGCAATCTTTTCTTATATATAAGCTCGAATAGGATTAATTTTAAAACATGTTATATCGTACATTATATAGGCCAATACATAAACAATATGATTCGAATAGAAACAGAATTATAGGTCGATATAATTAGCTTTTCAATTCGTTATTTTATGTGGCAAGATTCATGATTTCATGTCAACTTTCATGCTACCAAATCTATTATTTCATGTAACGTTTTTATCATTAACATGGTGTGTACTCGATTAAGAAAACAAAACAAAACAACATAGCAGCAAGAATCGAATGAGGTATTGAACAAGGATGAGACTTTACCCTAGCAGCAATAATACGAAGGAAGAAACAAGAAAGACGAGGGTCGACACTCGCCAAGCTTTCAGCCGAAAACCTAACCAACACCCTCCTTCGATCAGCACCCAAAACCCTCGAATAGAACTCCCTTTTTCTGAACCAAAACCCACGTCCAAAGCACTCCAAACATGATCAAAAACCCCTCCTTTTCACCTTGAATTCGAATGGAACAAAACCAGACAAAAAAAAATGACAGCCGAATGGGATCTTTTTTTCTTTAGGGTTTAGGTTGTTTTGGTTTTCTGTTAAATTTTTCTTGGAAGAGTTTTATGTTCGGTTATAATATAGATAAGAAGGAATGTGTGATTGATTGCAAATAAAAAAGGAGATAGCCGATTATTAGGGAATCAAATTTGATCTTTTCCAAATCTCAATCCATATTGTATTTAATCTAGTTTAAGGTTTAGGTTCTTGTGTACACAAAAATTCTAAGTATTTGGCTCATGAAAACTTTTATTAGACGTGTACATGCATACTTTTTATATAAGTTTTGTGACTTTTATATATCATAAGTATTATAACTTGCATATGTCTCGAAGGTTCAAATATAAATGTATTAATATTTAGGTTATAATCGGAACGAAATGTCTTGGATAATTTAACGTATCTTCAAAAGTTTAAAATTTAAGGGGTATTTTGGGTACTTTAAATGTTCTAAATTTTTGGGTTTTACATATTACCAAATCCAAATTTTTTTAAAATCTCATCCAAGAAATCCCATCTAAACGAGTCATAAGCTTTTTCTAAATCAACTTTGAAAATTACAACTTTTTTTTTCTTCGCCGTACACCAATGTAAGACCTCATTAAGAATGAACGGACCATCAAGGATTTGCCTGTCCTTAATAAAAGCAGATTGTACCTCGCTGACAATATCCCCTAAGAACCCAACAAGATGATTCGCCATAATTTTCGCAATGATCTTATATATACTACCTATCAAACTGATAGGCCTAAAATCTTTAACCATATTTGCACAAGGGATTTTCGGAATTAAGGTGATAAAAGATGAATTACATCCTTTAGGAATATCTCCATTAGTAAAAAAAAAATACTTAACCGCCTCATAAACATCTGATGCTATAGTCACCCAGAATTTACGATAAAACCCAAATGTAAAGCCATCGGGGCCTGGAGACTTATCCATTCCACAATCCCACAAAGCCCGCTTCACTTCTTCTTCTGTAACGTCACATTCCAGCTCTTCCATTTGATCATTCTTTAAAACTTTAGGAAAATTCATCTCAATACTCACACATTTTTCACATGGTTTTCCAAATCTGTTACTAAAATGTTTGAAAAATTCGTGTTTAACCATACCTGGCCTATCTATCCAAACACCATTATCCAAGATTCCCCGTATACTAATTTGACTACGATTTTTGTTTAGCATCCCATGAATTTTTTTTGAATTCTCATCCCCCTCTACTGCCCACTTGACTTTAGCCTTTTGTGCCACTTCCGAGGCTTTGAGTTTATTCGTATGAAGCATCGAATTAATAACCTCCGATCTCTTTCGAAGGATCTCATCAGATATATTACCTTTGTCAATGTCCGTCCATCTCCTTGAGCTCCCCCTTAAGACGATTTGTCTCTCCCTTCGATTTGTCATTAAACTCACGAATCCACTCTCTAATTTTTGACTTGAGAAATTTCAATTGGTACATCATATTACACATCCCATTCGAATGGTCACCAGGCGCACCTCTCCACGTGTCAACAACGAAATCATTGAAGCCATCCACTTCCATCCAATAGTGAAAAAACGAAAAGGAGCCAGCCCATAATCTAACTATGATTCACATAGTAATATCGGATGATGATCAGAAAGAAATCAATCCAAAGTACTCACACAAATGTTAAGATTGTTATTCATTTAATTTTCGGATATCAAGAACCTGTCGAGCTTACTCATTTTTGACGCAGATTTATGACACCACGTGTATGCACATCCTCCCAACATAACCTCTTTTAAACCCGCATTACTGATAACAGAGTTGAACCTATCCGCACCACTTTGATAAAAAATTGACCCAAATCTTTCAGACTTATCTCGGACTTCATTAAAGTCACCCATCATTACCACCTCTCCAACCCATTGATTACATACATAAGTCAAGTAATCCCATAGCAGACATTTATCCTTCAAATCATGAGGAGCGTAAACAGCAACNCCCCCCGAATTACCAATAACATCACTATGCACATAATCGGAAGCATAATTCCCCCAACATAATTTAACAGTGACTAACTCCATACTCTCCATTTTTGTTTCCTGAAGCGCCAAAAAATTCGCCTTGTTTGTAACACATAAATCCTTTACCCAATCCTTTTTAGCCTTTTGGGCAAGGCCTTGAACATTCAAGGATAAAAAATTCATCTATAAACTTCCGCCTCTCCTTGTGATTCAATAATGCCCGTCACGTCTCTCACACAATCCTCCATATTGTATCCCATAGTTTGACCCACCTTCACTATTTCCCCCAAAATACTTAGGATAGAACCTCCTGTACGCGGAACCTTAGAGTTTTTAAATCTTCCTGAACGAACCGAATGAGAAGCATTATCTTTAGAACCCATATTGTGACTATTATTAACCGGACCACTAAACGACTCCTCCATATTAAAGTTTTGTTCACTACCTCCAGCTTGACTTTCCGCATTCCCAATATTCTGTCCCACCTTCTCAAACTCTTCGTTAGGAGTGAAACCTGGAGGATATTTAAGGCTTTCATTCACTGTATTCCCGTGAGAATCATCTTTCCTTTGTTTACTAAGTAACAGATAAATCTCGAACAGATCATCTGATGGTTTCTCCTTCTGTCCCGACAACTCCTCGAACATAGTCCCGATACCTCATTAACATTGTTGGGTTTTAAGTTAACTCTACTTCTGTGTATACTCTACTGCTGGTCAGACAACTCTACTGCTAGTGTAAAGTCTCTACTGCCAGACATGACTACTGCTGAGACTCTACTGCTGGAAGTATACTGCCATGATAACTCTGCTGCTTGGTGATAAGATTATGTACGCGGCTTTGTATTTATAGTAAAGATGTTTTGTAATATTCTATTGTTTTAGAATATCTTTGTCTTGTATAGGAAGTTGATGTAAGGCCGTAGGGTTCCTTGGTGTATAAAAGGAGATCCTAGGGTTTGTCTAGAGTACACATTATTCTAGTATTCATACACTTCAAGGTTGTAAAACCCTAGCACTATTCAGAGTGCTCGTATTAATTATATTGAAGTGTTTAAGGTGTGAATTATTTGTGTTCACGTTCTTCTTAAGTTAATTACTATATTCCGCATAGTGATTAAGGTTACATACAAGTCAGCTTCTATACATTATTGTCTTGGTTTATCTAAGATAGTAATCCTAGATCAACTGCTCAACTGGGATCAACAATAAAGAACGTAAAAAACGGGCTTATAACAACCGAGATACACGCGTTTGAAAACCGACGATTTACAAAACATTTTATCAGCTTTTAATAGAAATATTTTCTAAGTATAGAAAAACAGTTTTTGCACTACACTATATTGAGAGCCGATTTTCTCAATGATCGAGACGCGTATGGACTAAACGTCAATGTTATGAATTTTAGATATTGTTACAAGGTTTTCAAAAATGCCAAGCTCATGTTTTAACACTTAACGTACATTATTTCGCGACTAGTTTTGCGAGGCCATTTAGGCATATTTTCAAGTAATGAAAATGTTATTTATGCGACCAAAAACACAATATTCACCGATAGACCACCAAACGAGGATCGTGGAGTAACGTTTCAACATAAATGCATGAAAACCGTTTATTAACTTAACGAGACGTCAAAAATATATTTTTCAACGATAAACATTATTTTCAAATTTCACGAGTGGTATCGATAACATACGTATTTGCATGTGTAGCATCATTTCATTGCTTACATTAGAGCCTATCATTCATATTAGGTTGCGGTTCGAGATCGTGCCTCATTCCAGTGTATCCACTTTTGTCATCGTAGCTATCGCACCAGGTGAGTTCATGCCCCCTATTTTAACTTGTTTTATAACTGTTTTGGGGGAGAATACATGCTCGTTTTCATCTAAATGTATACTTGATTTAATTGATTATGCTACATGTTTAGTCAAACATTTATTTGCTCCATTTATGAATTTGCTACTCATTCAAATGTATTGTATATTCATTTGTATTACACTTAATCCTTTTTACCTTTGGACCCAAGCATTTTAAACGGTTATGCACGCTAAACCGAATGAACCGGCTCCACCACTATGTACATACATGACTGAATGAACGGGTCACATAACCGAATGTATGGGTAATATGACCGAATAAATGGGTCACATGACAGAATGAATTGGTCACATAAATGAATTGGTCACATAACCGAATGAATTGGTCACATAACCGAATGTACTGGTCGAACTAAATTTATTTTAAATCTTGGTCCACATATTACTTTTGTTTAGATAAATCAGATGATATTTGGCAGTGGGTTGTAAACACACAGGTTGCAAGTCTTGTATGGGCGGGGCTTGGAACTGGGTGGATTTACAATGCCTTTGCTGGGAAATCTTCATTCAAATGCTTTACATTACATTCTTTTTCACTAAACTCTATGAACTCACCAACCTGAGTATTAAGCAATGGCTGTTAGGATCATAGTTTTGTGTTGATTATCTGATTCGGGAGGTCAGTTTAGATGGAAGAATATTATCTCCATGGTTAGACAGAGTGAGTAGAGAGAGAAGGGAAACTAGTGTGTGTTTTATTGATAATGAAAAGGATAAGGTTACTCAAAGAGTCTCACTCTCCTAGTGAAGTCTAGGAGGGCTTATATAGCCTAACACATACATACTATTGTAATATTACATAACAAGTCCATGTGTTTTGGCTAAATAGGATAACTAATGTAATCCCCTAAATGTCGATCCATTTACGTGTTAGGATGATTCCTAACAATCTTCCCCCAATGGGGCGACATAAGGGATTACTTACAACATTTCCTACAAGTACAAATACAAATAAAGAAAGGTCTTCATCGGCTCTTCAAGTGCTGAGGATGACTACAGTTGACGCTCTTTGCCTTCATCTTGTACCTCGGCTTGAGAACTTATTCTTCACTTGTAGGCAAACGATGTAATTTGCATGAACTGGATTAACTTCCCCCCAATTCATGTTGCATGTCTTTAGCGGCTTCTTCGTACACTTCTTTTTGGCGAATTTTCTGAATCAGCTTCCCCCTAAACTGACAACCGTCTTCAGCAGATTCGAAGCTTTGATGTAGTTAACATGTCTTCTAACTTTTGAAGTTTTGAGTACGCAGCGGAATTTGTAGATGACACATTAAACCACACCAAACAAATCTGAGTAGTTACTTAATCACGGTTATACTCAACGCGGAAGCTGCGTTCGGGGGTAACATGCTAGAAATTAGCAAGATCTTCTCACATATGTAGATGCTTCACACCAAACAAACCACGAAAGTCGAAATAATACTTCTTCCCCCTGATTGATGCGGTCTATCAGAATAATAATCACCTATGTATATATGAATACTCGATAACATGACCGTGTGTGAGGCATCATAATGCGGTTAAAACATCATCTGTAGGTATCTTCACGCAAAACAACCCGTGAAAGTTGAGACGATTACACCAAAGTAAGACGTTTGAACCACTGACCGTCTCATTTCTTCCCCCTGATTGCAAAAACTCGTGAAAGAAGAGGGTTTTCGCAAAGAAATCAAAGAAAGCCAAAGAACATCCCCTCTATCTTCCCCCACGATGTCTTCGCGGAATTGGAAGCATACACACTATGTTTACGATGGAAAATGGAGGCAGCGTAACCCATGTATGTCCAATTTAGTCGAATATGTGTGAAGTACCGTAAATATCCAGTGAGAATCAACTGCTGATAACATCTCTACTCTTTTATACTCCTCTCAACTAACTCTTTACCGACCCCATTATCATTCTGACGGCTCTTTGTAGTGACTACTGGTGGAGAAAACCCAATATGACAAACTTGAGACTGAAGTACAATAACCCGAACTTGTGACTTAAACTTGCACTATAGTATGACTAAGAACCAATACTGAGATTTTCAATAAAGGTAGGAAATCATATACCCATCCAACCATCCTTAATTGTATATGAACGTCTCTTGAATTATCCACAGCTTTTTGTGACACTTGAGCACTACAACGTAACTCCTTTAAAGTGATAG
>LBNU01000072.1:209697-222187 GCA_014162995.1 Artemisia annua
AAACTGACAACCGTCTTCAGCAGATTCGAAGCTTTGATGTAGTTAACATGTCTTCTAACTTTTGAAGTTTTGAGTACGCAGCGGAATTTGTAGATGACACATTAAACCACACCAAACAAATCTGAGTAGTTACTTAATCACGGTTATACTCAACGCGGAAGCTGCGTTCGGGGGTAACATGCTAGAAATTAGCAAGATCTTCTCACATATGTAGATGCTTCACACCAAACAAACCACGAAAGTCGAAATAATACTTCTTCCCCCTGATTGATGCGGTCTATCAGAATAATAATCACCTATGTATATATGAATACTCGATAACATGACCGTGTGTGAGGCATCATAATGCGGTTAAAACATCATCTGTAGGTATCTTCACGCAAAACAACCCGTGAAAGTTGAGACGATTACACCAAAGTAAGACGTTTGAACCACTGACCGTCTCATTTCTTCCCCCTGATTGCAAAAACTCGTGAAAGAAGAGGGTTTTCGCAAAGAAATCAAAGAAAGCCAAAGAACATCCCCTCTATCTTCCCCCACGATGTCTTCGCGGAATTGGAAGCATACACACTATGTTTACGATGGAAAATGGAGGCAGCGTAACCCATGTATGTCCAATTTAGTCGAATATGTGTGAAGTACCGTAAATATCCAGTGAGAATCAACTGCTGATAACATCTCTACTCTTTTATACTCCTCTCAACTAACTCTTTACCGACCCCATTATCATTCTGACGGCTCTTTGTAGTGACTACTGGTGGAGAAAACCCAATATGACAAACTTGAGACTGAAGTACAATAACCCGAACTTGTGACTTAAACTTGCACTATAGTATGACTAAGAACCAATACTGAGATTTTCAATAAAGGTAGGAAATCATATACCCATCCAACCATCCTTAATTGTATATGAACGTCTCTTGAATTATCCACAGCTTTTTGTGACACTTGAGCACTACAACGTAACTCCTTTAAAGTGATAGTTATACTCTGAGAGCACTACAACGTAACTCCTTACATCAGGTATAACTAGACAACTCAAGTCTCTGTCATTTGTATGGACAAAAGCTCGAACAAGGATCTCGAAGAATCTTCATCCAACCAACCCTGATATCTTCAAGATACTAAGTACACGCACCCGTGATATTCCACTTCAACCTCAAATAAATAATAGTGAATCAACGCCGTAGACACATCTTGCGGTTAAATGCCCAAATCTAGCCTTTTGACTATTTAAGTGAACTTTTATAATGGTTTCCTGATCTTGTCAAAAATGTATCCCCGTGAAAATTTGCAACAACCAAAATACCACTCTTTCTAGCAAAGCTTATACCAAAAATGCATACCATGTATTAAGAAAATACATATGATAATACTAACTAAATTTTCAGCCTAATGTATTCCATTTTCGATATACTATTTTGAATCCAAAAAAAATAATCCAACATTGCTTAGACTAGATTTCAGTACACAGTATACTCCAAATAGTCAATACCAAATTTTAAACCAATTCGTCCCATGGATATACGAAGTCCAAAACTTAATATAGCAAATGATTAATAAAATTCATGGCCCATTAACTTAAACTCGTGTAGATGCAAATCGTTACAACCCAATCATTGACCCGATCCAAACCACATCTGTTATAATACCAACTTACCCTAATTTTCTCATTTGCAACCCTAGTCTACACTTTCATCCGCCCCCATCTACTCCTTCACTCAGTCACCAAACACAACAAATCTCATCAAATCATCAATAACACAACAAGCTCATCTCATGTCATGTTTATCTTTATAATCATCAATCAATCCGAACACACCATAACTCCTTTTATCCCTTCCAATCGGAACATCTTTCTTTGTTTTACTCAGTTTACTTCGAAGAGGAAGAAGACCACGAGCACAAGGACCAATGCTTCAAGATCCTTTGGAGGGTCACGGTAGGTTCGTCATGTGTTGTTATTGTTCTGTTGTAACCGAATAAAAAAAGAATGATGTGACAAACTTGTTATAATCCTTTCTTTTGATGTTCGAATATTAACTTGAAGCTAAGAGCTTCAATATAGATCGATGATGAGTTGGTTTACTCGTGTATGAATGTCTTAACGGTTCTGAAAATCTCATAAGAGATGCGAGTGAAAACCAATCTGAGATATTTTAGTTTTTCATTATGTATTCGAGTCTTGGTGTTGTATCTCTGAGGTGATGAAGAGAGACTGTTGTTGTTGAATGTGAAGGTGTAAGGGACAAGGATAGATGTTGGTTATGGTGATGGATTTGGACTTGGCTTATTGGCAGTCGTAACATACTCACATACATCAGTCTTGTTTTATTTATCGGTTTTGGACATATGATGTATACAACTGCTGTCCACATGAGTCTTGCAGTTCTGGTTATTTTGGTTTGTGGTCAACGAGGTCATCTATTCATCTTTCTTTCTGTAAAATTTTCGATAATATTCAACTTATTGAAAATAATAATACTTATCGAGAATATTCAACTTATCGAGAATGTGGTTTATCGAGGATGTGACTTATCGAGAATGTGAAAAACTTTTCGAAAACTTAAAAAAAAAATTCGATAAGTATAAATTCTCGATAACAAGTACATTTCGAGAATTTCTTATACAAGAAATTCCGACTTTTCCGGCGATTATTCTGATCAGATTCCGTCCACCCTCTTTTCCAGTTTTCGATGAGTTTTCCGACCATTTTGACCACTTTTTCTGACCATGTATTTAAGACCACCATTTTGACCACAAAAGTCTTCACGGAATTGGTACAAAAAGTCACAAAAAATAATGTTTACATAAGTTTGTAAACTTGGACTGTTAAGACCCACACAACAAGATGTGAAAGATTGACTTTTGACCATGGATGATACATATAAATCTTGTATATAAAACTGTTAAACAGATATGACCAGATGTGTATGAAAAAAAATGTTTTTGGCACAGATCTGAACATGCTTTAAAAACTTGTACGAACAGCTTAAAAAGATGTACGGACAGCTTAAAAAGAGTATAAACAGCTTCAATATGACTACTATTGACAAGATGGACCTCACATAATCAACCAATAATAACCTGAGCTCATTATACCACTGTTAGGATCATAGTTTTGTGTTGATTATGTGATTCGGGAGGTCGGTTTAGATGGAAGAATATTATCTCCATGGTTAGAGAGAGTGAGTAGAGAGAGAAGGGAAACTAGTGTGTGTTTTATTGATAATGAAAAAGATAAGGTTACACAAAGAGTCTCACTCTCCTAGTGAAGTCTAGGAGGGCTTATATAGCCTAACACATACATACTATTGTAATATTACATAACAAGTCCATGTAATTTGGCTAAATAGGATAACTAATGTAATCCCCTAAATGTCGATCCATTTCGTGTTAGGATGATTCCTAACAATGGCACGCTACTGGAGGCTTTTGGCAGGGCATGGCATGGTCATAGAAGACTCTGATATTCATTTGGGGACCGTTTTAACTATTGTAAGGGCCTAATTCCGCACTACTTTTAACAATGTAAATTCAACATTTTTGTTAAACGATTTTATTTTAAATGATTGAGGTGAAAACCGTTCTTTGCACTTGTATTGTGATACCAATTGAGTTGCACCCCAGCGACATGTAAGCTTCCGCTGGACCCGATTCTGGGGGTGTGATAGATTGGTATCAGAGCCTTGGCTATAGAGAACTGGGTGATTTAAAACCTAGACTATAGCTACTTTCACTAAAACTTAACCCTATGACCGCCACGTGCCTGCCTGCCAAGCTGATGCCTCATTTGTGGTTGTTGCTGACATATGTGATGAGATTTGTATCTCATTATCAGATATATTGTACTCACTTATTCTAGTTGATTACTATAATTGTCTTCCATATAAGCATGCTCACGTATTGTATATGTCACCGCGTTACGCCTTTTCCTTACGTAATTTCATCATTCGACCTCGAGTTTGGTCACTTGCCTTAGTCTTTCAGAACGTCTTCTCATATGTGAAGGACATAGTATTAGTATAACTGAACTGAGTATTTCAATATTCATGGAACCTCGGTGGAATGTAGACTGGTCATCTATATTCGACCCGGGACAGTGGCATATAGGCTGACCACCTATGTAACACCCCCGAAATTTGGTACAGCGGAAGACTATTCAAGCTTTCGGGGTGCTACGGGGATTGGTATCCAACACAAGTCATAATAGAACGAGATAAAGTAAACATAAATAAAAACACATCCAAACGGGGTTTTAAAGTTTACATTCNNAAAATTCTGAGAAAATTACTACAAATACTTAAGGTCACAAAGTAATTTAGAAAATTATAAAAACAGGATATTACTTAACAAGATTTAAAAAGAGAAAATAGACATTAAAAATGTTAAATAGAAACTATCACTTTTATTAAAAAGTGTTGATTTTTGAAATTTTCTTTTTGAGACTTGTTCTGACACTGAAAATGAACAACTTTTGTAAAAACACTTTTTAAGAAGCTTAAAAATAAGCACTATGCAAGCTTAATTCCTAGGCAGTTTGACTTTGGTCAAACTAGCAATGCAAAAGCTTAAAAATAAGCCACACAGTGATCACAGATTATTGAATAAGCTACAAACAACTTATATGAACATGAAATAAGCCAAAGATACAAGAAAAGCACACTGAATAAGCCAAAAAGCATAAATAAGCAATCTCAATAACCACAGTAACTCACAGGCCTGCAAGTTTTTGTTTGCTTGATTCAGCTTATCAAATTAGTTAGAAAGACAAAAATAAGCCTAGAACTAGAAACTATGGTTGCTTGGCTTTCCAAAAAGCCAAGAATCACAAGGTGGAGCCCACTAATAAGCTCTGTGTGAGCTTATGAAGATGGGTGTTTACACTGACTACTTGAACACAGGTAAAAATTGACAAACTAAATGGAACTAGCAGACCTATTAAATGTTTTTGGAAATGCAAAACAAGAATTGGGGTTTGTAGATGAGCTTATGGGCTCTCCAAAAAACCAAGATTCATGCAGTGGGGTCCACTAATAAGCTCTGTGTGAGCATATGAAGATGGACAAAAACCTGTGCACATGGGAGGTAAAAGCTCACCCAGGCAAGTACAAGACCAATTTTTTGTGAGCAAATGATTTCTAAACTCTGATTTTCTTTTTGAAATATGTAAACAAGCAACAAAATATCACAAAACAACAATTGGTTTGGATTTCCAATCTGTATTAAACCCTATGGATCACAAAGTAAAACTTGCCATTTTACTGAACTTGAAAACTTTTGACTTTTTGATTTATGAACAAGGTTGACTAAAATGGATTTGGATCTTGATTTCCTTACTGAAAATGTTATATTAGACTATAAGAACATGAATTCAAGCAACCCTAACAACTTATGAACTGATTTGATGATTTTGGGCTCAAAAACTTTAACAGATTACTAATGAAATGAGATTAAGAGCTATTTTGACTTTTATTCAAACAACACTGAGATTTTATGGTTCAAATATTCTAAGTTACACCTAAGAAACATGAAACAACACTGAGCCACAACTAATGCACACTAAAACACAGATATTACAGCAAAACCAAACATTCCTCTAACTGCACTGAGTTTTAAGTTTCAAAGCAAATGATTGAATTTAGGTTATCGCAACTGATTTCCAACAACTTATGAAGGTGTAATGAGCTATAACAAGGCATAGAAACACAGTTTGATCACAATTACACAAGATGCCCTGCATAACGCTATTTGGCAGTAAAAATGGAATTTTAAGCAATTATGGAAACTAATGAATAACCCTGAAGGATTTTAAGTAATAATATCACTTAATTAAGGGACTTCCTAATATAGCAAAAAGCAACCAGAGATTAAGCCAAAGAATAAGATAAATACAGTTAATTGAAACCTTCTTACACTAAAACTTTGGAAATTTAAGGAAATTGTCTATAATGGAAAACCTTTACTTCTAGCTTTACTAGAGCTCTTTAATGCCAACAAGCCTACTATCAGAGATAAGCTAGGTAAAAGTCCATCTTGCCCCGTCCATGCTGCGTAGGCAACTATCCAAGCAGCTTTCAGTCAAATTCCCAAAGGTTCCTGTTATTGTTTTGCTTTTGCGGAGTTTTTTATCTTCTATGACTTTTCTTGTATATCGTACTATCTACCTAAGGTGAGCTTATGACACCAGTGAACATTAAGCTTAAAGCAAACATTAANAATCCACCACCACTTTTCTCCTTTCGTGTGTCTTGATAGCCGAAGGTTGAAAGTGGGATTATCTCGCTGTTTAGGAGGCGTTTATGCCTCGGTTTGACCCACAACCCACGAGTTTCAAGGGTTCTCGTTGATAACGAAAAAGATAACAAGTGAACGAGCTTAAAAATGTGTTTGGTATCGTTTGGTTCTTGTGTTGTGTTGTTTTCGAGTCATATGTGATAATGCCGTGAGTATTAGACTCACGGCCAAGGTTGGTTTTCATTGTTGTTGGTGTTTGACTACTCGGATTTGTGATGGGTTTAGGTTAGATTTAGATTGGTTGGTTCAGATTTGGATTGGTTTTGGTGATTTTGGTCATAGCCGAGAGCTAGGATTGGATTCAGATTTGTGTTCGTGTTGGTGTTCTTGTTTTGTTGTCGAGAGCTAAGGCCGAGACCACTAAGGTCTCGGCAATGGTGGTTGTTACTGTCGGGTCGAGTTGATGTTATAGTTGTTGTTGTTATGTTGTCGCGTTGTTGTTGTGGGGCTTAGCCGCAAGCTAGGGCCGAGACCACTAGGGTCTCGGCAAGTCTTTTGGTCATATGAGAATTTTGGTGAATATTGTTATTATTACGGATTAGAATGACGGGGAGTAGGATGAAATGGTTGAGTTGTGATTTGGATTGCGGATTAGATTGTCATTAGGAGTATTAGTGATGCTTGTGATGGATCGAGCCGTGTCGGGTGTCACCTAGACTCCCTAGTCTTGTGTGATCCCGACAAGCCAAGTAGACATTATACTTATATTATTGACGTTGATTATTAGACCATGATAAAAGTAGACTCGAAACGTGAAATAACTCGAAGAATATAATTATGTTGAGACGATTAATGATACACTATTATATAATAGTTGACTTTAAATATTAACTAACGATTTTAGATTTGTTACTTAATATTTATAAGTTAACGATAATATTAAATGACGATGAGAAGTTATATAATGTTTTCTAATTAATAAGGAATATTAAGCGACGTTAAAACGTTAATTAATATTTCTAAATTAGAAAGAAAACGTTAAATAACTAAAACAACGATATTTAATAATTTATGGAATTAATAAATTAAACGGTGTTGAATATGGACGAGTTATTAATCGTTTCGAGAACACGTTTATCGAGACTTACCATTTTGGGAAACTTGAGGTTTAGATTACCTTGGTGTCGAGTTACGGATTGGTTGGTATTAATATTATCACTCGACACGATTAACGAACTAGTTGAATTGTTAAATTAAATTAGTATGCAACGAGCGTGTCGAGGAAAAATATTAATAGGTGACCCATCCTACGACTCACCATATCTTTACTAAGTGTGAGTTAACCATGAATTAACAAGTACATTGAGGGAATTGTTGGACTATTGTATTAGCAAATACGATAAGTATCCAATAATTCGTACGATTTCTCGTGTTAAGTCTTGGTTACTTGAGGTTTGACTTTGACCATAAGGTTGACCTAGTAGACCATTTAAGTATGATTGTTTTGGATGGATGATGTAGTTCGACCCGGATGTTTCGTATTGAGTTTTGACTCGTTTTGATTAAAGTCGAACATTTTTCACCTCTTGGTGTGAGTATTCTCGAGTCTTGTCCCGATTCTTGATGGTTTCGCTTGTTTAAGTATTGGCGTGAGTTCACTTGAGTATATGTCGTGTTCTCACCACACACACACACAACGATACCAAACGCAAACACAAACATTATTGAACGAATAACGAATGAGTTGACGACGTAAGATTGGGTAATAATGGGAGTAATTATCTTATGGAGATTTGGTTCGTCGCTGAGAAGTTCGTATTAGGATAAGCCTTGCTTATAGAAGACTTCGTCGGTTTCGTACCAATCTTTGGAATATTGTTGTGATTTACTCTTGATGCCAAGTTGTGTCGGTCGTGATTCTTGCATCGCTGTGGCTAAGGTGAGTTCATAGCCCCCCCTTCTTTTAAATAAGTTTTCATAACTACCTTTGGGGGAGAATACATGCTCTTTTACTAAATGCAATGATTGCTTACTTGAGTTCGTGAATGATTTGATTAAGTTGAATGATTGAATGATTGACTTATTAAGTGATTGAGTGATTTATCGAAGTATTTGAATTAAGTATTTGAAGGCATTATGTGCTTGCCTGTTTATATGAGAGCTTTCTAGCTCAAACTATTTTACTTGGACCTGCTACTGTTTCGTTTTGCTATTGTGTGGACTAGTTTTAGGGTAGACGGAGGTAGTCGTTGACCTAGAGCTAGGGCGTTTGACCCTAGTTTGGAATAGACGCTATCGCGGCCTAGGTTCGGGACAGACTTGGGTGGTTCCTTGCTGTAGCCTGACTAGTGACCGCTGAGAGGCCTGCTCACCATGACCATTCATCTTTCCTAAGATGATAAACGATTGATTGATTGAAATTGAGATTGAGATTGTGATTGAGATTGTGATTGTGATTGTAAGTCTACACCTACTCTAGTTACACATAGCGCTAAAACTTTTCAGGTCCCAAACTGTTTTTGTAACTTAAACTCTATGAACTCACCAGCGTAAGCTGACCTTTAGCGTGTATTCTCAGGTTTAAGGCGTTAGCTCACTATTTGAAGGCGCTTGGCAAAAGGGCATGGTCATAGGCGACTCTGATGAATATTTGGGACTACTTCAACTATTTTATGGGCCTATTTCCGCACTATTTTTACATCATGTAAACTTTATGTCTTACATGACAACTTTTATTTTACATTAATGAAATAAAAACCTTTCTTTTTGCCTTGTGTTGTGATACCAATTTCGTAGCACCCCAATGCATGTATGCTTCCGCTAGACCCGAATTTTGGGGGTGTTACAGATGGTATCAGAGCCTAGGTTATAGAGAATTGGGCATTTTAAAAACCCAAACTATAACCACTTTTGTGAAAATGATAACCTATGACCGCTACGTGCCTGCCTGCCAAGCTGATGCCTCGCGTAATATTTTTCTTGAGGATGTAGTTGATTAGATAACTGAGAATACATTTGGTGAGATATTTGTTGATGTATGTGATGAATTGAGTATGATATGAATGACGAGTATGAGGATATAATCGTAGTAGTGTGTGCCTTTCTTTCGGATATTTCGTTCATATCCGCCTATCTTAACTATTCGCTATGAGCATCTCCATATGCTTATGCAAGTACCGCATCTATCACTGAGTTACACTATTTCCTTGCGTAATCTCATTATCGATTGCTGATTTTTGCGCACTAGTAGTAGAAGTTGGAATGATTTGGGATAAAGGACATATTACTAGCGTGACTAGGCTGAGTGTTTCAAAATTCATTGAACCTCGGCTGAATGTAGCTTGATCACCTACATTCAACCAGGGACAGTTGGACATGGCCTGATCACCTATGTCTGGCTCAGAGGTGAATTTTGTGATACTGAGGGTAGTTACAAGCATTATGTTTGGGTTAGAGTTTGCCTCTAGGAATGATAAGTTGCGTGCACACACAAGCATTGAACTCAACACCTAAGCCTGCATTTGCACACGACACATTGGCATCGCAACACTGTATGAATCGTAATGTTTCTAACACCACTAAACGCCTTCGTTTATGTGGAATTCCTGCTATCGCCGTCGAGCGTATTTTCGCCGTGGGTCGGCTAGACCTTATTGGCATCATTTGAATCCGAGTTGCTTATCGTATTGAGCCTCGTCGATTTATTGAAAGTATTGGATTTTAGTTTGGATTATTGTTTGAAGTTGATTTTGGTCACGTATAGATTTGATTTCAAACCTTGTAATTGAATTGATTTCCGGATTTCGTCCCAAGTGGACTTTCGATATTTTGAATTCGGTTTTGATCGTTACGGATCTGATTCCGACTACGTTGGATTAACTTTGGATACGTCTGAATTTAATTTTGAATATATTTGATTGAACTCCGACTAAGTCTCGATGTGACTTTCGGATATTGATGGAATTGATTTTGAGTACGTTCTGGATTTCAAATTTGGATCATGGTATTTTGTGATCTTCGATTTAGTTTCGAATTGTGAATTGGCATTTAGCCTCGTTTCATTCTGCGATCTAGTCACAGTCCCCTCTATTCTAAGCTTGTGCTCGAAACCGTATGATGAATATTGAATTTTAGCCATAAGTACCTATTTGTTGTTTTGAGCAATTCTTGAATTGAGCCAAATCATCGACGACGTTAAATTCCTAATTCTTAACAACTTGATACACGGTCGAATCTCGTGATAGTTCTTGTTTGATGAGTTGCGNTGAAAGATTATTGAAAATCTGGTTATGTTCTTAAGTTCTAAAACTAAAGAAGGGAAGTGATGGCAAAAAAAGAAAACTGCCTGCTTGTGTTTACAAACATCATAAACCATCGTGCTATTTTCCATTTACCCAAAAGAAAAAAGAAAATTAAAAACATCATAAACGATTACCAAAATAACTTTTATCTACAAACATCAAACTGGACCAATTATCATCCCAACATCATTAAATTAACAAAAAGTATTTCAATAAAGATCATTGGGTTGCTCCAAAAGCTCCAATAACATCAAACTGGAGCAATTATCATCCCAATAGCTCCAATAACAACTTGAATTTCATCACCAACTTTTATATTTTCGAATTTTTAAGATTCAAAAAATAAAAAAATGAAGAAGAAAAAGAAAAAGAGTTTCATCATCATGAAAAAAAAAGATCGACGGAATAATCAAAATTTTATGGTGAAAATGTGCTTTGGGTGAAGAAGATAAGGGTGAGACAAATGTATGTTCCGTACTCCTTTTGGTTACTGCCCAATATTGGGATGGAACTTTTCTTAACAAAATAGCCCCACTTCCCCTCCTTTTCAATACTTTTCACTTCCCTCCTCCATTTACTTTATTCTTGAGAACACAATATTATTTCAGTTACTCTCCATTCCATTCATTTTCACTCCAAAACAAATCTTGAGAACACAGTGTAAACATCAAAGATCCATAACTGAATCCATCACCTAGATCTGTTAAAAAAATATCTCAAAAGTAAAGATTAATAAATGGGTAATTATTATTGTTGGTGTTTTTGAACCGTGATACACTGCTAGGGTTCCGATTTACATGACAGTTGCTAGGGTTTTGATCCAGCGAGTTTTGATCTACATGGCGCTACCAGTTAGAGACATGTCGCGAACAACAAATCCAAAACTAGAAAGAGACGAGATGATGTATATACAAAGAAGAGTGGAGGGAGAAGGCCATGATTTTTCAGTTAGAGTTTTTAGGTTGGAATGGAAGATAGAGAGATGACCGGATTTTTTTGATATTGAGAAAGTGAGGGGTGGTTTATTAGAAGACTAGGTATATGAAGCTAAATAAAAGGAATGCAACATTACTAAAATACCCTTAACCTCATAATAATTAATATTTATCAATTTTATTTTTTCATTTTTTGTGTTTTAAATACATTTCCACTTGTCCTCCTCTTATTAGTTCTTGAATTGATCTTATGTTTACAACTTTAACTTGGATCTTATTAGATCTCAATTCTATATACAAAGAAGAGTGGAGACCTGAGTATCTATTGGTAAATCCTACTTAATCCGTTCACCTCCTGTTGGTCAATTTTTCTCTTACCTACTATTTCGGTTTTCCAATGGCATTGCAAAAGACCCTCTATGGTCACGAATGCCGATCGCCGACTTGTTGAATAAAGATGGAGATACTCAACTTTCTGACCTTGAATTTGTACGTAAATCTATCAAGAAGATCGTTCGAAGGCAGAACGGAGATGTACGCTACTCGTAATTGATTAGAAACCCTGATGATGTAAACCTCTTGAATTCTTGTCGTATCGATCCTTTCAGATTCTTACTAGAGTCAGATTGGTAGCTCACACGTCTGAGCTATTGTCAGAACTCAGCAGCGTTCACGACATTCTTATGTCTACAATCTAAGTGATGACTTGCCATCGGGGCATTGCTATTCCTCTTGGAGAAATTTTAATATCGTAATGTTCAAACCTTGTTGATCTATTTGAAATTTTAAACCTTGGAATTTGACGGCTTTCATTTAGTTGCATTCCCATCGATAGAGTTCGTCGAAACTCGCTAAAGGATCCTAAACTCGCGTAGAGAACGTGAAGATGAATCCTCGTGCGTATGTGCTTACTTCTTTCAGAACCTGATGAGTAACTGGAGTTGAATCGTGAGGACACGATTCTTCTAAGGAGGTGGGACTGTGACAACCCGCAAATTTCGGATTTGATATCCTGCT
>LBNU01000072.1:227973-270218 GCA_014162995.1 Artemisia annua
AGTTGAGTTCAAATAAGATCAATGTTAAAATTGTAAAAATAAGATTCATTCAAGGACCAATAGGAGAAGGGCAAGTGGTTTTTGCTTATTAAAAAAACTGAAAATTAAATACATAGCCAAGAGGGCATTATAGGTATTTTGTAAATTAAACACTAAATAACCTAAACCCTATCTCATAATCCGCCTCCTATGTTATTTTCTCTCTCTCTCATCCCTAAAATCTCTCCTCCACCACTCCAAATTTCTGGCAACCCAAAATCATAACCAAAACCTCCTTTCCGATAATCTGTCGCCAAAAACACAGCCTCCATCACTCGTTTATCCAGCGAACAAAAACACAAATCCCCAACAAATGGTTTTTCAATCATACCCCTAACAATGCCATCTTCCTGGACGACTGAAAGCCGTTGCGGCGTATGTAGATCGAAACCCTAATCGCCGCCGCCATCTTTATCAGGTCGGATCTTAAACCGCCGCCATTCAAGGTGATACCCAAAACCAATATAAATCCGGTTTACCGCCGTGTACCGTGGTGAAATATGTGTCTCGACCTGATTCGAACAACAAAAAGAACACCTGAGTGAAACCATCATGTACCGCCGTGTACCGTGGTGGGTACCATCGTGCACCACCGTGTACCATGGTGGGTACCATCGTTTACCGCTGTGTATCATGTGGTAAATACCAATGTAACAGATTTGTATACAAGATGGTGGGTACTATCTTGTACCGCCGCACCTGAATCTGTGAGGCTTCTTTTTCCCGGCGAGATTTCATTTTTTTGGCGAGGCTTTTTTTTATTTATTTTTTATTTTTTTACCATTTCGATTTGTATGCAAGATTGTGGATACATAGATCTGTATATATGTATATGATCTTTTAATGTATGGAATAAAGTACACAGATTCCGATCGGCTTTGATTATAAGATTTATTGTAGTAGTTTAACATTTTTTGGTACACAAGATTTGTCTATGTATCGTATTCTGGTAAAATTTACGGATTCCGGTGTATCGGAATCTGTTGTTGTTCGGTTATGGTTTGAAGATTTATTGTAATGTAGCAGTTTTTTAGATAGGTTCTTGATACACATATTTGTGTATGTATCTTATTTGTTTATGCATCGAATTTCTGGGTAAAACACATTCCAGTGTACCGGAATCTGCTTCTATTTGGTTTTGGTTTGAAGATTTATTGTAGCAGTGTAGAAGTTTTTTTAGATAAGCTGTTGATACACATATATGTATATGTGTTTCATCTGTTTCGAATTCCGGGTAAAAACGCACGGTTTCCGGTAATGTATAAAAATGTGGACCAGTGTTTTTATAAAAAATAGATGAAAAAATAAAAAAACAGATTGACCACATTTGCATTTGAATTCCCCAGAATACCCTTTAACCCTATTTAATTACTAATAATGTCACTCATTTAATGTTAATCTCATCTAACACAAATACAATGATCCAACGGTCCATATTGGGTCTTACTTTTAGAACTTTAAAGTTGATCTCACAATAACTCTCCCCTATATATATAATATAAATATNATCTCAATAACCGAAAGATCATTTAAATTTTGAAACCGAATCACATTCATTCACCCACCCTACAATCAAGGGATATCGGTGGCAAGTTAGAATTATGTTACAATCACTTCAATCGTCTCCTAAAATCAAGGGCATGAGAAAATGAGGGAAACATATGTGGGATTCATTCATATGCAGGATTCATTCCTAGAAACTTAAAATCAAAACCCACAACAACACCAATCGAAGAAAAAAGTAAGTTCTAAATTCTTTATTTTGTTTCACATTCTGGGGTTTATTCAATAATTGATATCCATGTTTTCGGTATGTTTGATTGAAATATATGAGAATCATGAAAACTGTATTGCTTTTATTATTTCATCGGTTAGGATGAGCATTTTTATGATAATTTTAGAATTATTACAATGGGTAGGTGTTATTATGATTAATTTTATGATGTTTTAGGATTATTTGATTTTTTTTATGATCAATTTTTTCATCAGTAGGTTGCTATGATTGCCTTTAAATGTTAATTTTAGTGATTCAAATTAATGTATACAATGTGCTTGATAAAATGTCTGAACAAATTACAATGTGTAAACTAATAACACTAACATGTATGAATACACGTCACTGAAAAGGCTTTATGTTCAAGGAAAGGAGATAAATGGAGCTAGCATAAATGCAATGCCGTCCATCAGGTTAGTTACATTCTTTGGTTTTGAATGCGTTGTGACATATGGGCTGTAAGTATTTAACGAGTGCTTGATATATCCTTGCAGGATGTTGATGAGAGATACACTAATGTTGCATTTTGTTGGTATGTAGCTCTTGGCTCACCTTTTATATTTGCCCCTACATTTGAGCAGGAGTACATGAGTGATATATTTGGGGAAAGAGGTAGCCTTATACTTCATTGTCTTTTGCTTATTTGTTACTATTTGATGTCATTTTTAAGCTACAATCAAGTTCCATATTCCTACTACCTGTGAAATTGAACTTCTAATATCAAACACTGTTAGAAATCTTTGCGTTAAAGGTTCAGATATGGCGTTGTCCGCTTTGGGTCAGGTAAGTTTATTCACTAATTCTTCTACATTATTTGATATTTGATTAACTACTTAGATAACATTGCAAAACATAATATTTGAAACTTTAATTGGTTCGTCTTATGACGGGATATTCAGATACATTATAGAAGCCGAGCATGCTTTAAATGTTTGTAAATGATTACTGGCCTTTGGCCCAACTTTTTTATAACTGAGTTCTTGAAGCTTGTGGTTGTCATTTCTAGACTTGATGCTAACATGATGTTGATAATAACATAATGTTTGGACTCTCAGTTATTGGTGGCTCTCAAAGCATGATATCCACAATGCATCACTATTTTAAGAGGTGACAATGAAAGTCGCCGGGTATAAATTTCCATTGTATTCCAACTTATTTAACTGCGTGATTGTGGCGCTATTTGACTTCTCACTTATTGTAGAAATATTGATTACTTAAGTTAATGGCTTTTATGATGAATGCCTGCGAAAGTGAGTATTAGCTATATTGATTGTTACATCAGCTGCTCTGTGATATTCCTAATTTATATGCTAAGCAATTGGTAACCTTTTACAGATCTGGGAACATTAGCGTGTGGAAGATGTTTACAGATTTGTTCGACTATTTTCCGCTTACTGCTTTGGTTCGTATCCCTATTAAATCTTTCTTTTAGAACCTGCATATGGTGCGCAAGGCTTCTCAGAATCTTTAATATAGGAATGAATAAGTTTTACGCGTGCTTCTTTGTGGTTGCTTTTTATCTATATCAAGTCTTTTTAGGTCGAGTCAGAAATTTTTGGCCTTCATGGTGGATTATCTCCATCATTCGAGACCCTTGATAGCATAAGAAATTTTGATCGTGTTCAAGAAGTTCCACACGAGAGGCCAATGAGTTATCTTTTATGGTCAGCCCCAGATGACCAATGTGGTTATAACACTGCTTATCTGTCTATATGAGAGAGTAAATAAGCACCTAAAATTGGTAGCTTGTGTCTGTACGTAGTAAATAAGCACTTAAAAATAGGTATTTTGTTACCTGCATTCTTAAGCAAATAAGCAGTTTCAAAGAAGCAGTCCCATATTGTTGCGGAAAGAAAGTTGTTACAACCAAACGATGACTTAAGTGCATAAAAACCCAAAACGAGACGCGTCAACATCGCGACTCTATGTAATGACTCCATGCATGCCATGAAGTGTATGCCTTTAATACCTGAAAATAAATTGCTAAAATGGTCAACAATAATGTTGGTGAGTTCCATAGGTTTATGTAAATGAAATGTTATACGGTAACCACAATTATAAAGTGTATGACAAAATGCCACAAGTAAAAAATAGTATATTAGCCCTTAAGCTCATGACCCCGAAGCTAGACTAAAATAAATGCCCCAAAAGGAGTGTTTTGCCAAACACTCTGAATGAATGAATTGAAATGCATTCGTTTGACTGTTGGTGATTAAACCAACGCGGATGGAGGCGTCACCCTCAATAGATCTATCCACTCACCTTCGCTTGCACACAATTTAACGGTTCATGATAATAAAAGGGGACTTTAACATGGCAAATGCGGTAACTTAAGCAATGTACACAAATTTAATACTTTGGCCCGTGTGAAAATGGTGCAATGTATTCTCCCCTGTGGGATTTGAAATGAAATAATAAATTGTAAACGGGGCTATGAAAACTCACCTGTAGTGATGGTACAATGTACTATGAATTGAACTGAAATAACAAGGTGAAACTCCTAGCCGCAACCTAATATAAATGAATATAATCTAACTTAGATTATGAAATGAATTCATGAATGCACGTGCACATGTAATCTATACCACTCGTATTATTTTGAAATGATGATCATCGTCGAAATTCACGTTTTATGTTATCGTGTCAAGTTATAACGTACTTTACCCGAAAATATAGTGTAATGACATCCTACGATAGTCGTTTAGTGAAAACGTGTGAAATTATAATTTTCGTCGCAAAATAAACACTTAGGAAAAGTTGTGAAATATGGATAAGTGGCCTGGGAAAGCTAGTGGGCAAATGACGTGTGTTGAGAGTTAGGGCGCAAACTCAGTGGTTTTGGAAACCTTGTTGTAATGCCTACAGACCATAGAATTAAATATTTGCCCATACGTGTCCCGATTATTAGATAAACGGCCGGAAAGTGAGGTGCTCGGGAAAAATCTTCCATTTCTGGATAGTTTCGGCAAAGTTTAGAAGGCTGTCAAATGTTCGTTACAAGTCGGGTTAACGAACGGCCAATTGATTTGAAAACTAGGCCAGGTGAACCTCATTTTTCTAGTTTACTTTAGTTTCTCAAAGTGCGTGCATTGACGGGAAATCGGCTCCAAACATGGGCGCCTTGAAAAACTGTTTTGAACACGGTGAATTTTTATAAAAGCTGATGGAATTTTAGTTCAAGTGCCGATTTTCAAACGCGTGTAGATTATTCGTTATAAGCTCGTTTTTTACGTTCTTTATATCCCCAGGTTCGTGGGAGGGTGAACTAATGGATTTTCAACAGTTTGGGCTGTATCGGTGTCGTTTCACGGCCTGTTTTCCCCTTGGAAGACGTGCCAACAGCATATAAATTTTCAGAAAATAAAGTTTCGTCGTAAAACTTGTTTTTAGCATATCTCCTTCGTTATAAACTCGTTTTTACCCGTTCTTGCGACTATAGTTTCATTTTTAAGTGTATTTTCTGAATCTTTAGCCCAATGTT
The DNA here is from genome assembly GCA_014162995.1 of Artemisia annua. Classification (NCBI taxonomy): domain Eukaryota; kingdom Viridiplantae; phylum Streptophyta; class Magnoliopsida; order Asterales; family Asteraceae; genus Artemisia; species Artemisia annua. Next base: position 233,268 of record LBNU01000072.1, read on the forward strand.
ACCCAGAAACCCCTGATTTTTCTATATTTTACAAAAAGGGACAGCAACTATTTTTATGGTGCCAAAAATGATTTTTCTAGTTTGTAACTTGTTTCAGTCCCTCTCAAATCACCACAAGACTAATCCAAGCCTACCATACACCTTCTTAGGGTGTCATGGGTTCCTAATCACCTCCAAATCAATAGATCTCACTACTAATCACTAGTAATTAATTTTTAANATTTACTTGACTTTTACCATAGGTACTGTGGTGTCGGTTCGCGTGCAGCGTTGTTTTTCAGAAATGTGAGAAACTTCTCAGTATATTACTAAACTTGTCAGTAACTATCCGAAATAGATTAATTTGCATTTACTGAAAAAAATAGACTATTTTAAATGATGACTGTAAGCTACAGTACGCATTACAGATACCCGAAAATGCTCAGAAATGCTCAAAAAATATCAATTTATGCATAAGAATGCCCAAATTAGCTATAATAAATTAATATTTATTATTAAAATTAGTCTGGAAAATTCCGGTTTGTTACATTTACCCGAAAATATAGTGTAATGACATCCTACGATAGTCGTTTAGTGAAAACGTGTGAAATTATAATTTTCGTCGCAAAATAAACACTTAGGAAAAGTTGTGAAATATGGCCAAGTGGCCTGGGAAAGCTAGTGGGCAAATGACGTGTGTTGAGAGTTAGGGCGCAAACTCAGTGGTTTTGGAAACCTTGTTGTAATGCCTACAGGCCATAGAATTAAATATTTGCCCATACGTGTCCCGATTATTAGATAAACGGCCGGAAAGTGAGGTGCTCGAGAAAAATCTGCCATTTCTGGATAGTTTCGGCAAAGTTTAGAAGGCTGTCAAATGTTCGTTACAAGTCGGGTTAACGAACGGCCAATTGATTTGAAAACTAGGCTAGGTGAACCTCATTTTTCAAGTTTACTTTAGTTTCTCAAAGTGCGTGCATTGACGGGAAATCGGCTCCAAACATGGGCGCCTTGAAAAACTGTTTTGAACACGGTGAATTTTTATAAAAGCTGATGGAATTTTAGTTCAAGTGCCGATTTTCAAACGCGTGTAGATTATTCGTTATAAGCTCGTTTTTGACGTTCTTTATATCCCCAGGTTCGTGGGAGGGTGAACTAATGGATTTTCAATAGTTTGGGCTGTATCGGTGTCGTTTCACGGCCTTTTTTTCCCCTTGGAAGACGTGCCAACAGCATATAAATTTTCAGAAAATAAAGTTTCGTCGTAAAACTTGTTTTTAGCATATCTCCTTCGTTATAAACTCGTTTTTACCCGTTCTTGCGACTATAGTTTCATTTTTAAGTGTATTTTCTGAATCTTTAGCCCAATGTTACCCAGAAACCCCTGAGTTTTCTATATTTTACAAAAAGGGACAGCAATTATTTTTATGGTGCCAAAAATGATTTTTCTAGTTTGTAACTTGTTTCAATCCCTCTCAAATCACCACAAGACTAATCCAAGCCTACCATACACCTTCTTAGGGTGTCATGGGTTCCTAATCACCTCCAAATCAATAGATCTCACTACTAATCACTAGTAATTAATTTTTAACTTCTAAAAATCATAAAACTTGAATAAAAAGTGGTATAAATTATATGTTGAAGTGCAACAAGTGTAAAAATGATATGGAACTTCAAGAATTTTGTGAAAATGGTAAAAATGAATATATCATACTTACTTGAGTGATTAGTGAACTTTTGGTGCTAAAAACCTAATAACTTCTTGGATTTTTATTTCCAAATCCTAACAAGAATTACTAAATGGACAAGATTAACACTTGCTCTTGAAAGAATTTGTTGTTTCTTCCTATTCTTTTGATGTTGGCCGAATCACACAAGACCAAGGGAGGTTTTCCTTGGCAAATATTTCTTGAAATGATATTATGTGTGTGTTAAAACTTGTAAGAGTTTTGAAAAAGGAAGAAATGAGGATAATATGGACATATTAGTTAGGAGAAATAATTGAGACAAGAGGGGGAGGGGTGGTCGGCTGAAAATAGGGAGAGGAGGGGGAGTGGATGAGAGTTAGTGAGATTTGTAAGAAAATATAGATTCTTGATAAGATAAGTGTATGTATATTGTCTTATATTATTGTTTTGGGTATTGAGTTAGCTAGAAATAAATTTTAACAGGACCAAATGAAACATAATAAAGTCATAAAAATTATGAAAATACATTTTGTATAAGTATTTGGTGTTTGAATGATTATCGTTTCGTTTTTTCGAAAACTGTCGTAATTATATAAAATTTATGATATAAAATAAATAAATTCCCAAAATACTGGGTAACTTAATTTTATAATTTTTGTGACATTGTAATGACTGTAAAAATATATTAGGACTATTGTGGGGAGTTTCGGATGTGTTGCTCATATTTATTGATCGCGTGTTAACGTTTATTTAATAAATAAATATACGTAACTATAAATTTAACGAATTACGAGTGGGATAGCATGCAAATGATGTAATGGTGATATGTAGACTATTTCTAGTCTATATGATGTGTTTTGATGATGTTCCATGAATACGCGGCTAAACCCTTGCGGTTTTGCGAATTTGATAACCGTAAACCTAGTTTACGTGAAAATGGTGAATAGTGAATTGAATTGCGATATTTCTCCGGGAATGAATAGTGTTTTGTGAATAGTAAAATTGAACGATAATATTTCAAAATCACAAACTGACATTAAAAACGATGAATAGTAAAATGGTGAATAGTAATTTGTGAATAGTAATTTCCTGAGATGAATAATGAAATTGGAAAAAATGTCCTTAAAATGCGAGTTGTCACATTCATCTTCTCATCTCATCCAATAGATCCAAAGTGCATTCTTAGTGGCGCGATCCATGTTTTTATGGTTGTTGAACTTACTAGCTAACCAATCCGAAAAATCAATGTCGTTAGGATCGTAATAAACGTCAAAGCTAGTATCACTCATCATCTTCTTCTTTATTTCCATGAACTCATCGAACTGTTCCTTAAAGCTTCGTGTCAACCATGAAGTAACTATGCGTTTTAGTTCATCTATAGGAGCAAATTTGGGATCACTATTAAAGTTCAAGCCATTCTTCTAAAGAGATATCCATCAACCATACTAGCCTTTTATGGAATAGAATTTCCGCTTCAGCATACATTCTTTCATCCTCCAGGTTACTTTTATCTAATCCCCAGTACTATTTGGAATAAGGCATATAGAAGGTTGTGTACCCTGTATACTTACTTTGTTACGATTCCGATCGCGTGATGGAGTTATGGCATTAGAGGAGTTCATGTATTCAATTTGGAACTTTCCTCATTTCTCTTCAATAGTAGACCAAACTAATCCTTTAGATTCAATTATAGGCCATATAAGGAGCAATTCATCTTCCGTGTAGCTCATTAGTAGATCATATATAAACAAATCACTTTCTATGTTGCTTAAGTGTTGGAATTCCATGAATGTCCCCTCAAGAGGGGTTTCCCAAGTGAATAGATCAGCATCGATAGTGAATATATCAAATTCTTCTTCCCTTGTCTCAATTGAGCATACCGGTATAGTGATGTGAGATTTTGATTCAAACAAATGGTCAAACACTTTTAGGTCACAAACAATAGCATCATAAGCCTCATGAAAGATAGGACTCAAGTGTTCTTTATCCCAATCAGAATCCTTACTAGGGCGTATCGCAAGAAACTCGTGCAAAGCTCACCTCATACATCTCACATCCATCATCATCATTCTCCAAGGACCACATCTTCTTAATAGGAGAATCATTACTTAGCTTCAACTTTGCATGTTCCTTGGCTAAATTCTCGTTCATTGTGATATCTTCCATTGTAGTTCCTATCATCAGAGGTAAATTCGTCAGTAGGATTTGCTCTGTAGAAGAGTATCACAATAGTAAAGAATCGGATATAAAACTAAAAGTTGCTGATATCTGCAAACGATGCGCCGTATCCTAAGAATAGGATGCGCCGTATCTTATATCGTTAAAAATAAATCATAATTTTATTCAGAAAAACAATACGCCGCACTTAATAAATCAAATGCGCCGTATGTTTAAATTATCAAAAATCAATTATATTTATAAAAAATTAGATACGCCGTATCAGCGGAAGCTAATGCGTCGTATCTTCGTTACGTATCAAAATACAAGATTTTTTTTAATTCAGATTACGATGCGCCGTATCGATAGAAATCGATGCGTCACTTCTATTTAATTAATTCAAAAACTGTTTTTATTAAAATAATTAAAGTATGTAGGTTAGGGTTTAAAAATTTTCTGATTAAAAATAGAATATGTCGAATCTAGGGGATAGATGCGTCGTACTCGAATTATTAAATGTGTTGTATATAATATTAAAATGCCATATGCCACATCTGAAAACAGATGCGCCATATCGTTTGTATCAGCATAATACAGCGACAACAGTTATGCAGAAAAAACAAAAAAGAAAAACTACTAAAACAAAGAAAAATAAACACACAAAAAAAGTAATTATGCAAATTGTACAATAAATGCAATCTAACTAATACACAACAAAGTTAGCAATTAAAATCTAAAAACCTAAAAATCTAAAAAGTTAGAAAACCTAATTAGAATACTAACAGATAAACAGGTATTAACAATTCACTCCCCGGCAGCGGCGCCAAAAACTTGATGTGTGCAGCGTGTCACAGTGTAGTATAAGGTGATTTGCCTATTTCAAGTTTTACATTTATATTTAGCCGACTTATCTTATAACATACACACTAACGGACAGTGTATCCAATCAATATGTATATAGTGGTAAGCAGAGTGTCGATCACTAAGAGTGAAACGTAATTCCTAGTATGTCTATCAGTATTTTAATATCCTGAGGTTAGTTTTACAATCTAATCTAACGCAGGGGGTGTAGTCTGAGAGACTAGCACGATTTGGTAGTTAAATTGTAAAATAAACTAATGAGAACAAATCAACGAATGGCAAACACGTACACAAATAGATAATAGATACAGATAGAATGCCTGTCCTGTTTGTTAAGTAGCTTGTCAGTTGTTTTATTGCTAGTTTTATATGTTGTGTATCGTAATCTAATCTGTCTCGTTGGATCATAAATATAGGCGAGTAAACTCTTAATGATCACTTATGCCTATCCCATTTTCTAGACACTAGATAAGTAGGCGAGGAGGGGGTATGGCAGCCCAAGCAAAAGTCAGCTAGACACAGAGGTTATCAATGCACATATACAAGTCAACAAAAACATCAACATATAAACTTTAATTGATGGGAAAACAATTTTAAGGGGAGCAGTATGGTAGCCACAAGTCCATCAATCCTGATGAATTAAAGATTACTATTACAGATAAAACAAAACTACTTAATGAATTAAATACATGCAGGACCTTCTTACTGCTCTAAGATCTTCTTATGTGGTGTGTCTTGTGTTGCCAAGTCGTCTGATTTCGTCTCTTAGGGTTTTTCTCTTCTTTTTGTCACACTTGAATTGGCAGACTCATTCTGTATTTATAGTTTTCGTCAGAGGGGTAGATGTGGCGCATCAACTAAGTAGATGCGGCGTATTGAGGTAACTTCACGTGGGGTCCAAGATTATTATACTCTGGAATATTCGTACACCGTCTTTAGATGCGGCGTAACTTGAATCTTTATGCGGCGCATGTCCTTTAGTATCTTGAATCGTATTTGGTGAAGTCTCGATATAGATACGGCGCATGTTGATACTGTAATGCGGTGTATCTGGAGTAGAAAAAGTTGGATCTTCTTAGTTGACCAAAGTTTCATATGCGGCGCATGATAGAATTACATGCGGCGCATTCTTCAAAGTCAGGCAATGGTCTTCAAATTCTTCTAAGTATGATAATAAGGCACATTCGTCTAGAATGATGCGGCGTATCTCCTGGATTTTAGTAGATTTTTCCATCTTGATCATTTTGTTCTATATTTCGTCCAAAATCGTCAAGTTTCACCAATTGTTTGTTTTTACCAGAGAATTAATGAAGTAAACAATGAATTATCGATTCTCTAAAACAAGTTAATTATATAGGATAAATGATGACAATATAATGTACTTGTAAAACCCGAAAATTTTGAATATTTTAAGTACCCAAAATACCCCCAAATTTTAAACTTTTGAAGAGACGTTAATTTTAAAATATTATATTCCAATGTGAACCATAAGTATGATTTAAAATGTGTCACAATATTGTATTCCTAGCTTAAATACATAACACGTTTACAAGTCACCTAAAGGACCAAATCATTTTAAAATTTGTACACAACTTCTACAACCAAATTAAGGCAAGAATACAATGTGATCAAGAATTAAAAACTGTGATTGGACCTTCCTTTTCTTCTAGACCGAACCCCCCCTAATACCTCCATATATCTCTCACTTTAATAGACCAAAATCTCATTCTTCTTTAAATCACGAAAACCCTAATAAACCACCAAGAAATATGGCGACTAGTAGTTTATCTTTTTCTCTTCTTCCTGTTCGAATCCACATAAATGCAAAGGAGTATGTGTCGTGGGTCATGTTGCTGTGGTGAATGTTGTTTGATAAGGGGTGGTAACATGGTGGTGTTGATGGTTGTACGGGGTGGTTGCTGGACATTCGATCATGAATGTTTTCCTTCTCTTCTTTGACACGTTCGAGGGTGTTGGCTCGTGATTGAGGGGTGTTCATTGCTATGTTCGATGAAAAGGGTTTCGGTTGGGGTTAACTAGTGTTCGATCTTGTTGTGTTCTTTGGTTTGTCACACATCAAGGGTAAGCCTAGCGAAACTTGTTCGATTTCTTTCTTTTGTTTTCTGATTCAATCGAGTGCTTGTTTTCATAAACGGCTAAGTCGCATAGGTAATCGATAATAAGTATCACATAAAAATCACATGTCATCACACATAAAATAACATTATGACCTAACTATGAGATCGACCTAAAAGAAGAAGAGACGTGCATGTTTTTCGAATCGAAAATCGCGTAAAGTCATAATTGTTTGCATGAAAGCATGTTGGGTGCGTATTGAATTTGTGTAGTTATAATAAAACTTCATGCATAAAATTTAAAACGACTAATAGTCTTATTAACGTATGTGTCGAATCTGGACCGTTTAATAAGGTTTCGCATGGTGGTATATTGGGTCACATGAAATGATAAAATGAATCACATGAAATGATATTTGTTTTCGGCTATATGAATCGGTTTTGAACGATTGTTTTGGATCACTAAATACTCGACTTAGACGTGGAGAAAACCTGAACATACATGAGATGAATACTTGTTAACAGTCTGGAATTGAAACATAGCGAATAAAAGGCCAGCAGGTATGCTCAGTGGCGGAACTAGGATTTCAAAATAGGGTATGCACTTTTGCTCGAATGGTCCTTGAAGGGTATGCACCCTATGTTTTTTACACTACCCGTCGAATTTTAGGGTATGCACGTGCATACCCGTGCTATAAGCTAGGTCCGCCCCTGGGTATGCTATACGAATGATATGTCGAATTTAATATTTTAGTGTGGGAGGCATGTATCGATCTTGTTACTTAACACCAGTTAAACCCTGACCGGTGGTGTTATTTGTTTACCAACTTAAGGACTACCAGTGCAACTTTAAACTTCGAGGGATGAAAGTTGTTATTTTGGACAAACTACAGGGATCATGCATGTAATTTGCTCAAACAAAAATAATAAAACAAAAAGCCTGAAAAAATCAGGGTGGAAGGAGGTTAAGAAAAACACACACACACCACCACCACCACCTGAATCCAAACACACACACACCTCCTCACCTCTTTTCATCGCCCCCGCCCTTTTCAATTTTAATTGTAGCAAAGCCTATAAAATGCGGATGCCTAATTCTTCTAGAAGAAAAACGGTTACAAAAATACACACACTCCTCCCCAACGGTTTCTCACACACACAAACACACCTTCTTCCGATATGTCACGGTAATTTTCCGTTTTCCTAATTACATTGTAGTTATTTATCACACACACACACACATACACACACACACACTGAATTCACATCTTCTACCGAAATGTAACGATAATTTTAAGTATTTTTTTTTTTACTTACATTATTGTTGCAGTTCCGTTCCGTTTTATAAAATGAGGAAGATATGAAGTGATTGTGATTATCATGATTTTTATAGTTAGTTACATCCCGAACCGATACCTATTTTTCGAAAAACATGAACCGAGAACCGAACCGAAGTGACTCGGTTCGGTTCGGTTTTGTGTCGGTTCCGTTCCGTTCCGTTTTCTATGTTTAGGTATGCATTTCAGTTGTATAAAATGAGGAAGATATGAAGTGGTTGTGATTATCATGATTTTTATAGTTAGTTACATCCCGAACCGATACCTATTTTTCGCAAAACATGAACCGAGAACCGAACCGAAGTGACTCGGTTCGGTTCGGTTTTGTGTCGGTTCCGTTCTGTTCCGTTTTCTATGTTTAGGTATGCATTTCAGTTGTATAAAATGAGGAAGCTATTTAAGTTCAATTTGAAGCTTTTATACCTATGAATTGTTTAAGCTAACTTTAAGCTTTCTTATTAGGGCGATTCCCTTCCCCTTCGTCCCTCCCTTCTACCGTCCTCCCATCTTCCGTCCTCCGCCAGGAAGGCGAGTGCGACCCAACAATCTTCGCTTCACATTACGTAGGTCGTTCCCGTCTTATTCCATATCCTATATACCGCCACCGTTACCTGTGTTAAGCGGGACTCGTACTCGCCATCGTGCATTTGACATGGCTGCCCAAATATGGTCAGATGGCGATGATGGCGATGATTCTCAAGGAAATATCTCCCAGGTTCTTTACAACTCAATCCGCTTTTATTTACCTCTATTATATTCCTGAAATTGGATACACATAAGTCATTAGATCAGTTGTTGTCATGCTGCAACTATGCTATATATATGGCTATATGCTTTATTTGTTCCCTGATTTGTAAATGCTGTATCTAGGATTCAATAGCGAACAGTGTTTGTTTCCAATTTGTTATAATGTTACTGAAACTATGTTGCTGCTAACACGTTATCTATGCAAAAACTATCAAGTTTAGAAAACCTGCTTAGCACAGGTAGTTTGGTCGCCACTAAAGAACAGCTAGTTTGAATTCGGTCTGCGATAATAATACTCAAACTGCCTGCTCTTCTTGCCGTAGGAAATGTCTACTGGTGCCATCATGTTTGTAACAAACACTTAGCTTGCGAAATGTCTACTTAGGATGTGATGAAGATCTTTGAATCCATTCTGTGATCATTATAGTTGTTTCTCAACTAGCCTTTTTACTCACAAGATATGTGCTTCTTGAAGACCAATTAGGAGTTGATCCCTTGATTTTAACTGTGATAATTTCTAGTTTGAATTTTAACTGTCATACTTTTAAAGCTACAGAAGTTACCCTTTATTGTTTGGTATCCATTTATTTTCCTCTTATTTGGATAATTGCTCTGTTTACTGACACTCACCTTCTTGGTTTGCGTCATCTCTACCTCTAACTCGATGCACATCATGTCTTTTAGATAGATTGTCATGCTGCTTGCTATTGTGTTACTGCTGATACCATGATATTCCATAACAATGAATTTAGTAATCCGCCTAGCGTCTGGTTACAGAATATTATATGATTGCTATAAAACAAGTAGTTTAGTTTTAGTCTGCTAATATGTTACTGAAACTGCGTGTTCTTCTTGATGTGCAGGAAAATTCTAGTTTCAAAGAAGAAGACGGGAATTTGAATGCTGCAAGCTATCAGCAACAAGAAGACGAAAACAAAGATGTGAATGAAGGAAGGAATCAAGAGCTAGAACAGGGCTCGACTGCTGGCGATAATTCTCAAGGAAATATCCCCCAGGTTCTTTACAACTCAATCCGCTTTTATTTACCTCTATTATATTCCTGAAATTGGATACACATAAGTCTTTAGATCAGTAGTTTAGTATTAGTCTGCTAATATGTTACTGAAACTGCATGTTTTTGATGTGCAGGAAAACTCTAGTTTCAAAGAAGAAGACGGGAATTTGAATGCTGCAAGCTATCAGCAACAAGAAGAAGAAAACAAAGATGTGAATGAAGGAAGGAATCAAGAGCTAGAACAGGGCTCGACTGCTGGCGATAATTCTCGAGGAAATATCTCCCAGGTTCTTTACAACTCAATCCGCTTTTATTTACCTCTATTTATATTCCTGAAATTGGATACACATAAGTCTTTAGATCAGTTGTTGTCATGCTGCAACTATGCTATATATATGGCTATATGCTTTATTTGTTCCTATTGTAAATGCTTTATCTAGGATTCAATAGCATCTGTTCCTCCAGTTGATGGGCAAGCATGGGAGAGAATCGTCAACATTCATGGTAGTAAGCAGCAGATTAAGAATGCAATGGAGGTGATCAATGCAATTGTCTCTGAGGTTAGTGGTTTTCCGATTGTTTTACATTGTAACCGACGCGATGTTAATTTGGGTCGTTTTAGTCATTTTCTTGGTACACTAGTTATAATGCCCGCGCACGCGCGGGTTTTTTAAAATTTTTTTGAATGATATATTTTTATTTATTAAAAACTAATAATTTAATTTTTATTTTGTTTGATTTATGATTTTTAATTGTAGTTTTTTATAATTAAAGATAATCATTTAAATCTTATCTATATTTTTTGTATTTATCTTCTACTTGTATAGTATATCAACAAAACGAATTTAAAAACTTATAAATTAACTAATAATTAAAATATTGCCTAATAAGGAAATATTCTTTTTTTACAAAATGACAAAGTACCCACTAGGGGTTTTGTTTTATTATATAAGAGATTTGAGTCATCAAAAGATAGTTATTGTGTACAATTTAGATCATTTTGTAACTATTATATGCTTGCGAAAGTTGTATGTGCTGTTAGCAGTATACGACATATTTACATGATAATTGTTATTTTTGTAATCATACACCCCGAAAAAATCGAATTTCATATAAGTACTATCTTTTATATAAAAATAATGTAACATTTATATATAATGTGAAAACTTAAAAAACTTTCCATTCTGATCTAAGCATTTAATGGGGGATCTTTTATAAATTGTTTTGGCATTAGGGTCCTGTTTTACCAGCAAATGAAGGGCATTTTTATATTGAAGAAATTGAATATAATGAAGAAGGCGAGAAACAGGAGACATATTACGAAAATCATGGTTGGGAAAATATAAGGGAGGTGGATTTTGAAAAAGGTGGTTCTGGTGAAGAAACTGCACATAAGGACTCCGCTGGTACAAAGAATGAAGAAGTTGAGGGTAAGAAATCTGTTAAAGAAGGCAAGCAGAGGGAATGTGCTGCATCAGCAAGTGGTACAAAAAAGAATGATGAAGTATCTGAGGATAAGAAGTCTGTTAACGAAGAGGAGCAGAAGGAGTGTGTTGAATCAGGAAGTGGTACACAAAAGAATGTTGAAGAATCCGAGGATAAGAAGTCTGTTAAAGAAGACGAGCAGAAGGAATGTGTTGACACAGGAAGTGGTACACAAAAGAATGTTGAAGGATCTGCTTCGCGTGATTCTAACATCAGCAACACATGATAAAGGCGAATTTGACCAGGTATATAGATACATATGTCAAAGTCGTAAAGGCATCGAATTCTAATCAATGCACATAAGATCAAATACTTTCTCTTGGTAGATAACAAATCCTGGCCAAGAATTGTGGCGGGTATACATTTTGGTTACATAAAACTTCGAGCATGAATGATAGTTAGAATATATTGCTTTTATTCTATATAAAAATTGAGGGTATGTTCGTACCTTGCTATGGCTATATGTCTGATTGCAACTCGTTGTGCATGCATAATATAAAAAAATTTATAAAATGGAATGCCTAGGAGGCTTGAGCTGACATTTGCTTGCATCATGAAACGGTTTTTGACCTTTTAGAATTGTTAAATTGGTGTTTCATTGACAATATTTGCTATTATGTAAATTGTTCGGGTGATATAGAAAGCGTTTTCAGTAGGTTCGATCCTGGTTAAGATTTTGGTGGGTTATTCGAGCTTCTATTTGTTTCTTTTCATTGATGTAAGTGTAGGTATGGTGTGGTTATGTATGTTTGATTTACTGTTTGTGATTGTTTGGGTTTGATGTTACTCGTAATAATTATGGCAGTCTTGATGTAGCCTGCATTTTGTCAGCCAGTAGTATACATTGATCCGACTCTTAGTTTGGTCAGTTATGGGTCTTGTGCAATAGCTGTCAAGTACACGTTTTAGCTTCAAGTAGTGAGAATAGCTCAAGTTTTAGTCTACTGCAAGTGTTTTCTTTCTCTACAAGTGTATCGATGTATGGTGCAGTAGTTCTCATGTTTTCTGGTTCAGGATAAAATTGTTCCCGTTTATGTCGTGTGTTTCTGGTCCTAAGCCGAGCGTAGTGTTTTTTCTTTTCTTTTGGCTGCTGATCTTTAATCATTAATCTTTAATACTCATACGTAAAGTGTGCAATCCCGTGATCTCGAATTCGATCCTAACACACGACTATTATTTTATGTCTATAAAATTAACAAAAGTATCCTCAACACATTACTTGTGTGTTTAGATCCATACTATCACATACGCAGATCCATTTTACCAACTCCACATCATAACTTTATCCTCTATACCAACTATATATACATCGAAGAAACAAAATTAAATGTTGCACTTGTTATAAAACCAGAAGGGAAACGAACAATCTAGCATTATAAACGAATCAAGCTGCTTGGTTTATCCAAAATAGATAGGCCTAACCCTGAATTGCACCACGCCTCCTTGGGCCTTTGCCATTGGCTCGGGTGGACCATTTGGCCCTGTCGAGAGCTTGAAGAATATCATCAAGCGTCACAAATTCACCACCTAAAAACACGCCCGGCAACATAATCAAAATATGATTAATATGTGTATATATGTACTTAAGAAACAATGTTTAATTTGTTTTGTTCAGAAACAAACCTCTGCGAGCAGCAAGTAGTACAGACTTTCTAACTATTTCTTTAAGACCAGCCCCAACAAAGCCCTCGGTAATTGAAGCGACATAGTCACATATGTGTTCTTTGTCTTCCTGCATAGGGACATTCCTTAAATGTAAAGCAAATATCTTTCGCCTACCTTCTTGGTCTGGCGCATTCACAACTACTTCCCCAGAGAACCGACCCGGTCTTAATAAAGCTGGATCCAGTGTATCGGGTCTGTTTGTGGTAGCTATAACTACCACATTGTCATCCTTGTTGAACCCATCCATCTCAGCCAAAATCTAAAAATTCAAGAAAAGAACCAATTAAATTACACATTATTTTTTTTTTATCGCTGAAAGTAAGTTAGGTGTTTTACAATAAAAGACCGTTATACATACTTTGTCATTTGTCACGTTTTAGTGCACTTTTATGTACATGCAATTCATTAACAGATATAACCGTTTTGATCATTTTGTAACTCGTAATCTTAGTTTTTCATATAGTACGTTGTTCACAATATTTATAGAATATAGATATAACTTTTTCATACATACATTCAACGGTTTTGAAAGTCAGCTTTTAAGAGATTTTGCTTACACAATGGCCCATATAAGACACATAATCATCTTTTAGTGACCCTATCCGCCAACTACTCTTGCTTTATACTCGTTTATCACCGCCGAGTATAAATTGGGGTATGACAATCAGGGACGGAACCACGACACAAAACGACCGGGTGCACTTAGAATAAACTAAACGAAGCTACAAACATAAATTTTAAGTACCGGGTGCACTTAAGAAAAATCGAAGTTTTTTAGCAAAATTAACACTACGCCACAAAAATCCTTGGGTGTCCGGGACACCCCCTGGTTCCGTCGCTGATGACAATGGGTTGTTGGTGACCCTATCCGCCAACTACTCTTGTAATAGAAATTGGGGTATGACAATGGGTTGTTGGTGTTTAAAAGTTTTCAAGATTCATGGTTACCTGATTTAAAGTATTGTCAGATTCACTATTAAAATCTCTTCCACGTTTTCCACCAATGGCATCTATCTCGTCAATGAAAATAATGGATGGTGCACCATTTCTCGCATTCTCAAAAAGATCTCTAACACGTCTAGCCCCCACACCAACAAAAGTATCCACGAATTCACTTCCACAAACATCAAAAAACGAAACTCCAGCTTCTCTGGACAAAGCACGAGCCAGCAACGTTTTTCCAGTTCCTGGGGGACCCGTAAGCAAAACTCCTTTAGGCAGTTCTGCCCCAAGTTTCGTGTACTTACTATCTTTATCAAGGCACGAGACAATCTACCAAAAGTTTATGTAAAAGATTGATTAGGACATAAGTTAGAAAATAATCAAAGTTAGAAGTAAGTAACCATTTGGACTCAAATTACCTCAAGAAGTTCTGCTTTTGCATCATCAACGCCCTCAACGTCAGCAAATGTTACTGATGATAATGCAAACAAAAACATAAGTGACGTAGAAAAGACATCTTGCTTTAGATTATTTCGAATAGGTGTCCTAGTTTAATTAGTTTCATCCATTTTCATCATTCCAATTTCCAAACCATGTCTCACATAAGCAGATCCATTTTACTATTTTACAACACTCTTGATCATAACTATATCCTCTATACCAACTACATATACATGTGTCTGAAGCAGGGACGAGAACCTTGTGTGCTGGGTTGGCCAAAGCCCACCCAAAGATTACCAAAACGTACTTTACTTATATTCTGTACACTTGAGTAAATTGATCCATTAAAATTTCATTGGTCCACCCAAACCCACATTATTTGCTGCAGCTTAATACATACTCGGATTTAAATAAAATTCTGGAGTTCGTTACCCTTTTAGTACTTTGTTTATTGTAGCATTCTTTGATCACCACTAAATTAGTTATCATTTTTCTTAACTATAAAACCGGAAAGGAACCAATAACCTAGCATTCTAAACGAATCAAGCTGCTTGGTTTTAAATATGAAATATATAGGCCTAACCCTGAACTGCACGCCTCTTTGGGCCTATGCCATTGGCTCGGGCGGACCATTTGTTCCTGTCGAGAGCTTGAAGAATATCATCAAACGTCACAAATTCACCACCTAAAAACACGCCCCCGGAAATAAAATCAAGATTGGATTCATATGTGTATATACTTAAGAAACAATGATAAATTTGTTTTGTTCAGAACAAACCTCTGCGAGCAGTAACTCGTACAGACTCGGCAACTATTTCTTTAAGACCTGCCCCAACAAAGCCCAACGTATTTGAAGCGACATAGTCACATATGTGTTCTTTGTCTTCCTGCATAGGGACATTCCTTAAATGCAAGGCAAATATCTTTCGCCTACCTTCTTGGTCTGGTGCATTCACAACTACTTTCTTTGTGAACCGACCCGGTCTTAATAAAGCTGGATCCAGTGTGTCGGGTCTGTTTGTAGTAGCTATAACCACCACATTGTCATCCTTGTTGAACCCATCCATCTCAGCCAAAATCTAAAACATCAAGAAAAGAACCAATTAAATTACACATTATTTGTTTTATCGCTGAATGTAATTAAGTTAGGTGTTTTACAATAAAAGACCTCTATACATACTTTGTCATTTGTCACGTTTTAGTGTACTTTTATGTACAAACAATTCATTAATAACCGTTTTGGTCATTTTGTAAATTGTAACTCGTAATCTTAGTTTTCCATATAGCTGTTCACATTATTTATAGATAGTCACATATATTTAAATTTCATACATACATTCAACGATTTTCTTTGTTTTTTTTATTGTTTACCTGGGTATCCGACTCGACATTGCGAGTCGATTAATCCCAAGGCGACTACCTTTTTGGATAGCCCGGAGGCGGCGCAGGTGAACCTCCGTGGCCACAATGGGATTGATTATCTCTCCCATATATTCAACAGTTTTAAAAGTCAGCTTTTAAGAGATTTTGCTTACACGATGGCCCATATAAGACACATAATCATCTTTTAGTAACCCTATCCGCCAACTACTCTTGCTTGATACTCGTTTATCGCCACCGCATTGCGCGTGCACCATGCTAGAAATGTGTAATAGAAATTGGGTATGACAATGGGTTGTTGGTGTTTAAAAAGTTTTCAAGATTCATGGCTACCTGATTTAAAGTACTGTCAGATTCACTATTCAAAGTTCTTCCACGTTTCCCACCAACAGCATCTATCTCATCAATGAAAATAATGGAAGGAGCACTTTTTCTGGCCTTCTCAAAAAGTTCTCTAACACGTTTAGCCCCCGTACCTGCAAAAGTCTCCACGAATCCACTTCCAACAGTATCAAAAAACGAAACTCCAGCTTCTCTGGACAAAGCACGAGCCAATAACGTTTTTCCAGTTCCTGGGGGACCCGTAAGCAAAACTCCTTTAGGCGATTTTGCCCCAAGTTCCACGTAGTTACTATCTTTATTAAGGCATGAAACAATCTACAAAAAGTTTATATCAAAGATTGATTAGGAAATAAGATACAAAATAACCAATGTCACAAGTAAGTAACCATTTTGACTCATATTACCTCAAGAAGTTCAGCTTTTGCATAATCAACGCCCTCAACGTCAGCAAATGTTACAGATTGTTCCTTCCTTTTTTTACGTTTTAGCAGTCTCCCAAGATCAAGTTGAGCACTGAGCACATAAAACTGCATGATACTACTCAACACCATGATGCAGCCTGGGCCCGAATATATCATAAAGTCCAAGACGTTCTTCGTTGAGTTAGAATTCAATATAAAGTCCAAAGCGTTCTTCATTGATGCAGATAAAAGCACACGATTAGGCTCTGATCCATATGTGATCCCCTGATCTTTAAGCATCTTAATAAGCTGAAACATATTATCTCCCGTGTTCCTTGTTTGATACTGCCACTTGGACGAAAGTGCTTTCATTAGTGCTATCCGGCCTAAATCAATTTTTGAACATTCAGCAGTTTGATCAACTGATGGCTTGGTATTATAATAGATTAGAGGTGAATCTTCCACAAACTGGACTTGTGTAACACTCTCATCACGAATGCCATCAACTAGACATGAGTATGGCACAACCGTAGTATGACATAGACCTGGTTGTTTTTGGAAACCGAAAGAGTAAATAGCTATAGCTATGCATAAAGAAGACCCAGCTAAAAATCTGTATATTTTCGAAATAGGAGCAGCTGCTGGATCATTGTTGTTTTTCGCTTGACATTGAATCTTCTTCCCCAATGGCCATTTCTACAGCAGCAAAATAATAAGTAATGTGATCACACATACATTAACTATTACTAGCTTACAACTAATTAAATGAGTTTTGCTAATCATTCAACTTGACAAAGTTTACAAAATATATCCACACAATGACTTGTCAACTAAATGTAGAGGGTAAGAAAGAAAAAGAATATTATGATACACCATGATTGAACCATTAGGCAAGTCATTGTGCCGATATAATTTTGTAAACATTGTGTGGATGTAGCATTTTATCTTTGTTTGAAAGCAATTATCAAGTACAACATAAAAGGGTTAACATACCCAAATGTTACTGAACTTTGTGTTTTTATTCACTTATATCAATGAACTATTTTTTTTGTTCACACACGCGCGTCACTGAACTTGTGAAACATGAAAGTTGGGCCGCTAATTAACCTATAATTTATAAAACACCACGTTTAAGTTACTTATTTTTATAAAGATATATGCGTTAAAATCCCTTATATTAACATTGAAATTGTTGAATAGTGATCTAAATGTCATTTCTTATAAGTTCAGAAACCGAATTGAACAAAATATAGTTCAATAACTTCATTAAACAAAATGCAAAGTTCAATGACCTCCGTTGAACATGATTTATAATGACTTAACGTAAATCCGTGTATAAATGTGTGCGAGATGTGCATTACATATACAAAACTACCAACATACAACTAAATAATTTTGAAGATGATTCAACTTCACAAATATAAATAATATGAATATGAATGTCTGCATATTCTCAGTTTCCCAGTCCTCTAACCTTTTTTAAGGTTTGATTTAACAAACCAAGTTTTATTGTAAAATTGATAGAATACTTTAACTTCCATTTTCACGTGGCCTAAACCCAAAAAATGTGATTTTCTTTGGATTAAACCAAAAACGTTCAACTAACTATTACCATTGTGAAAAAGTACTGCCAAATTTACTGTAAACTGAGTCAAAGGTTGTAGGTTAATTAGTGTAGAAACACAAACCTTTTCATTAGTTACCAAACCAAAGCGTGAAAAATCAGCGCAAGTCATGGTGCCACCAAAACCCTTGTGTTCCTGCATGCACGATCAAGATCATACGTAAATAATAAAAACACAGAATACAACATATATACTTTGTAATGGCGGTTTGTATTATAAAACTAGCAAGTATAGTAGCCGGTAACATAGAGTTGCAACATATAATGAAAACAAAAACTAAACACCATTATCGATCAGTAACCTTCATCAATGCAGATATTGGTTTAGTGCGTGTCATACTGAGACTATGATTCATGGGAATCTTGGAGAACTTTCTCTGAAAACGAGAAAACAATGGTTTTTGGGAGTATGGTGTGTTCATCTTTGGATACGTCAGGAAAACGTTACTAGCCATAGCCACAACACCAACAGCAATACCCAATCCTGCTGGATTAGGGTATGAGGGAGGCATGTCATAGACAGTCATACCCCTAGATGGAGATAGAGAGACTGTTTCACGAAAGACCTCCCGCACAAGTGTGTTAGTAGGCATTGTTTTCTGTGTGTTTGTGTTTGAGTTAGAGTTTGAGATACTTTCAGGTATAAATTGAGGTTCAAGGTAATGGTGCGATTAGGAGGGTTTGATGAGCTGAGGTTTTTAAATAATAATTTGATAACGATATATAGTTTCGAAATATGTTAGAATCTTTTAACGAATATAACACGGATTGACTCTTGGTTTTCGAATTTATAAGTAATGACTAACTTTAATTGTAATTTAAATAACAAGTTAAAGGAATAAAAATGCACTCTACTTATGATCGGTAAACTCTTTTGACAATATCTTTTTACCTAATCTTTTATTATTATTATTATTATTATTATTATTATTATTATATATCTACTGTAATATATATTAAACAAAAGTTGCCACGTGAAACCCTAAATCCGCTTAGGTGGCAGAATCGACTTTCAGAATTTTAGGAAGGATTTAAATATGGAACCGATTATGCATATCTATGTTAATTATAAATATTAAAAAAAAAAAAAAAAAAAAAAAAAAAAAAAAAAAAAACAAACAAAGCTCACCTGACGAAAAAAAGTGTAAAAAAAAGGCCATGGGGACACGTGTTCATGCTCACTCTTTGCAACCATACATAGCATTTTTGCATGATATCCTACTGATTGATTTGTCCATCAACTGACTTTATTGACACAAGCACAGAACTATTATAGATAGAATCAACTACAATATTCAAAATGTTATTGCAGCGACTATGGATGAAGCCCTTAAACAACTACAAAAGGTTGCATTTGTCTCTATAATCTTTTTCAACCTTTGTCTGAATTTGAATCTATGGTTTACTATATTCATTTTTACTTGTATAACAAATGATTAAAATACGGTTTAATGTTTCAAAATAATCAATTTTATATTTTTATGATTCCGCTGCACAAGGAGTGTTTGGTATAGCTTATTTTTCGGGCTTAATTGCTTATTTGATTTTCGAAAAGCTCATAAACCCACTTTTTACCAGCTTATGAGCTTATTTATAAACCCATATGCCCGAGAAATAGGCTAATACAAACGCCCCTTTAGTAGTGTTACGAGCCTCATTAGTACTTACACGTTTAAATTGAGTGTCTACTTTTATTCCTTATAATACCCTATGCTTCTTGATAGATTGAATAAATTTCTTTTAAATCTCGAGGAATTCACTAGAGAACATACACTACAAGAACCAGGAAAACGGGCGACGAAGCCATCCCGTCGACACAATATGCAGAAAACGACAAAAAAAAAGCTTGACCGAGGCCAAACGCGTTGAATTTTTCGTATTAATATGACCCCGTCGACATGTCGACGGGATCATATTGGTCAAACTTTTCAACCTCAATAATTGCCAAAACTTGGGCGCGAATTTGTCCCGCCAATATACTCCCGTCGACATGTCGACAAGAGCATATTAATCATGAATATTAATGTAATTAGCGTTTGATTAGAGTTAATTACTGTGTTTAGTCTTGTTATCCCGTCGATACGTCGACGGTACCGTTTAAGTCAAAAAATAATTGTAAATATTGGTGAATACTATAGCGGGATTTTTCCCTGCCTTTTTGTTGCCGACGACATGTTGATGGGAATATTTCCCCGCCAAATTTTCCCTTTGCCCCGCCAATATTTTACTTGTATATACCGAATCATTTAACGTCTCATTTTACACATAAATTCCCACAAAACACTTGTTTGTCAATTCTCACAAAACACACATAACAATGGATGGTTTAACGCCGGAACAGGAGTGGGCAAAAGCTTTATCACACGAGCTCCTGTATAATGAAATTATACTTCATTGGAACTGGGAATTTTTTATGAATACGGTTCTTATGCGAACTGTGCACCGTGGCAGAGAGACCTGATTCTGGAATGGTTGAGGAAAAAGTCTTACTATAGAGAGTATTTGGAAGAGCTAGATGCTGCTGAAGCTCAACCTGCTGCTGTTGGAGGTGACGACGAAGTTGAAACCACGTTGGACACCAAATTTGATTATCTGGGAGAACGGATAACAAATCTCGAAGCTATTTTTGCATACGTCAAGGAAATGAGAGCAAGGAGAGGAAAAGATGGTGCAAGTTCCAACAAAGCGAAGTAGCAGCAAAAATGAATGGGTTGTTTCGTTTGGTTGTTGATGCAGGATTTACCGACCAGGTTTTAAATTTATAAAGTCTCGTCTACCTAAGGTCTACCTAATGCACTATCGCGCAGTGTACCCGGGTCGTGTGAGGTTTAGCTAGATGGTAAAGCCGAGGTCGTCCCAAGAGCTAAGGGGCGGAAAATATCTAAGTTTAAGTTTCACTAAAATAAAAGGGTTTTATAATGATTTTGACAATTAAACTAAACAAAACAAATAAAGGAAATAAATAATAAAGGGAAATCAGTAGGAGAAAGTAGTGTTAACCTAATTACTACTCTTGTTATTAACGTGACAAGTTCTCTAATTATGCATCCTATCGTTTTATCTAGGGGTTTAATTCAATAGACTCAGATGGTCAAATCGCCTATCCTATCCGGTACCTCGCCCTATTCTTCCAAATTGATTGAAAGAGTTCGCTGGTGCGAAGTGCAAGAGTCTTTAAGTACCTCTACTAACTTAGACTAGTCTAGCGGGAAATGTTGTCACTTACACCTCCCCTCAAACTCCTTTGGAAAATCTATTTGGTAGGTGATCCTATGGTCAATTCGCACATGTATGGCAATGGAATCGGCTACGGTTCGTCTTAACCATTACCAAGTCACACCTTCTAATGGAATGCGGCATGGTCACATCTATCATTCCCCTCGAAGGTCTACCAAGATATCAATGCCTCTAAAGCATAAAGTGTCCTAAGACTAGCAAAGAAAGTATACAAATAAAACAACTAAAGATGCGAGAAAACTAAATCATATTAATAATAATTTCATAATAAGGCTAAACACCAAGAGTGATTAGCCAAACATATAGTAAATCACACCAACAATAATGAATAAAACAAGAATTGAATTAAACATAATGTTTGATACAAATTACTTGATGTAGATCTAATAATGATGGTGATTGCACATGAATTCTCCCTTGGAAAGTGGTTGGTTGCTGCTGGAAAATGCCCTGAGATGGTGCCCTAATTGCCGCTTTAAAAGGGTGGAAAGAGATGGTGAATAATGCAGAATTCGGCCTCTATTTATAGGTTTTGAACCAGCTACGTCGTAGTTATTGACCAACTACGGCGTAGCACTATTATAGCTACGGCGTAGTGCATTCTGAGCTCATTCTGGCACTTTTTTCATGGCTACAACGTAGCTGTTTTGTGAGCTACGGCGTAGCTTCTTCCGTCCGTGTTTTGGTCATCTTCGGAAAATCATATCTTTTGAACTGTAAGTCGTCACGGGACGTGCCACCTGCCGTTTCGAAGGTAATTGAGTCTAGTTTCATTTAAAATTGGTCTCATGGTCTCTTGCCTTTAAATTATGGTCGGAAACCAATCTATGACGTAGCCATATGAGGGACTACGCCATAACTCCATCAAGATGTCGACTACGCAGTAGCTTGGATGTTTAGATACACCCGTAGAAGTACTACTACGCCGTAGTCGAGATGTCGACTACGCCGTAGGTCTTTGGTAATCGTTGATTGGTCTTCAGTGAGGGCTACGATGTAGGTATGTTGGGACTA
Source organism: Artemisia annua (assembly GCA_014162995.1). Lineage (NCBI taxonomy): Eukaryota > Viridiplantae > Streptophyta > Magnoliopsida > Asterales > Asteraceae > Artemisia > Artemisia annua. The sequence goes on from LBNU01000072.1 coordinate 255,658, forward strand.
CGTCGTAGTTTCTTCTATGGCCTCGATAGTTCTCTACTGCTTGATTTTGGGGTCTACGCTGTAGGTGGAGAGAGGATACTCCGTAGATGATGAGGCGACAAGTGTTACGCTTTTAGGGGGTTATTTCAGCCCTAATCCGTAATTATTTGATTAAATATTGCCTTAAATCGTTCATTTTGTCATTTTAGGTACTTTGGAGAATAAATCTTAAAAAAGAAGCATTTTGGATGTTTTTGGATCATAAAAGTGAAGAAAACGATAAAGTCTCAAAATATGCTGGAAATAGTACCTGACAGCGTCACACCTTACAAGGTGACGGCGTCATGTGTTGACAAAGAGGTGGATATGAAGTTTACACGAGACGCGCCAGAAAGATTTTGGAGTTTAAAGCGTGATGGCGTCACCCTTTGTGACGCCTAGGCCGTCATGTGTTGGAGCAAAAGGAGACGGCCCAGAAGCCTTTACAAGGTGACGGCGTGAAGAGTGGATCTGAGCAATCCGAATATTGTTTTGGCGGCGAGGTAACGGCGTCAAGCGCTATAACGTGACGCCGTCAAGATGTATTCTCTATATATAGTTTTCTATTTTTCATTCATTAGAGAGAGAACTTTTGGGAGAACTTTGGGAAAACCCTATGTCGAGTTTTACAGTATTTTTAAGGGTTTTTCACCCTTGTTTCATCCATGCTTAATTAAAGAAACGTCTTCCATTAATCATTCAATATGTCTATGTGTTGTTTAATTCTATCTTATGTATTGAGTCTAATATTTAAGTTGATATGACAAAATACATGAAAGATGAAGGACTTAAGATGACAAAGTAAAGAATGAAGACAATGCGAAATACAAGGGACTTGCTTTACAAATAAGTTATTACAATATAGTCCTTCGTAGTATTTTGTAACCCTAGTATCTTTATTATATAAAGAGATACATGGAATTAGGTTTATATTATGTGTGTCACAATGTAAACTCCAGGAAAGCGTGTGTGTGGTCTAGGGGGTGTAGTTTATGTAAACGCCTAGACTAGTTTGTATTAGTGTGTAACCCCAAGGATCTTATGATTCCTGTTAGGATGTAACCGTGCTACACTTGATCACGTAGCATTGGGGCTGTAGATGTTTGTATGTTAGAGTAGAGATGATGACGAAGAAACCTTGTTAGCAATAATAATGATGTTTTGTTTATTCCGCTGCGTATCATGTTCTTATTCATTATTATTGGAGTAAAATACATCGTTGGTCCCTAAACTTTCCACAAAGCATCGTCATGGCCCTTAACTTTTAAAAATCGTCGCCTGGCGTCCAAAACTATGGATTTTGAGGCCGAATGCGTCCCTTGACCAGAAATGGTGAGGTCAACGCTAAGTTTTGGTACAATTTTCAACGGCAATATAGTCCAACCACATTTGCAACTAGGGTATGGTTAATATCTAACCCTACATTCAATTTCAGGGACCAACCGTGTTCTGATTTTGTTTTTAACTATGCAAGTTGACCAAAACTTTTCAGATACGCTTTAATTAGTTCGCGGGAACCTATAAACCCGCAAATAACCGTTGATATTTTAGTAACTCCCGATGATGTATACCCATAGTTATTCCAAAAAGAAAAACCAAAAAAAAAATCCAACTAATGGCAGACATGGAGCTTAGTAAGGCACAAGTGACGGATCAGATGGTAGAGTATGTGAAGGCAAAATATGGTTATAGTTGGTTAGAAAGTGATGAGATGTCTGATGAGATGTTTGAAGATTTATGCAGATTTGCCAAAGAAGAGGAAGTGATCAAAGGTATGTTACGTTTTCTATATTTGTTTCATTGACATACTTATTGGAAACTATGATAGTAGTAATGGCTAAAATCATGTCCTTGTGTTTTTTTTGTATTTTCAGATACCAATTCTAAAGGAAAAGAGGTTGATGCTTCATATGCACAACCTGTTAGCAACCTTGGTAATAAAAGCCCAAAACCAAGTAAAATGGATACGAATGTTGTACTCGGTCTTCTTGCGGCAAAGGTAAGCAGCAGCAAAAAGAGAAAACATTGGTATGTGCGTCCCCCTAAGGACCTCAAGTGTCCCATCAAAAAGTTCACTTGTTATTTTTAGTGGTTTATGTAATGAAGATGTAAATCTTTTGGGATGATTAAGGCTAATGAAATAGTTGGATTTTACATGTTTGCTTTACTTGTTTACGGTTTTTAGTTTGCAATCGCATTAATAGTATATTGTTTCTTGAATAACTTAATTTGACCATTAAAGTCAACATATACCCAAAAAACAAAATAGTAACCAAACTGCATTGTTATAACATATGAATTACAACATATTAGTTAAATTACACTAAAAATGAAAGACAACATAGCATTTATTGATGGTGTTTCACTTGGGTAATTGAGTAGGTGGTGATTCACTTAGGTAATTGACTAGCAGGTTGTTCATTTTGGATGATTGACTTTGGTCATCACTACTGGCCACCTTAGCCCTAACTCTAGTAGAATGCTTAATACCTAAGCCAATCACATACCCTCCAGGATCAGTAGTACTTGACTTTTCCCCTGTAGCATCAGCTCTTGTAGTATACGATGGGGTTCCCCTTTTTTCAAGGCATGATGCACAAGTATAATACATGAAATCTTTGTAAGGGGGACGCCTTGCCATAAACATCAACCCAGCCCTGTTTTCCTTTTCAATCCAACAATCAATGCAGACCAATGGACGACCAGTTTGTTGATCAATCGTGAAAAGCAAATTAAATACATAAACATTTGAGGATAAGGTATTATATAATAGATGAAAAAAGGATAAAGGTTGAATGAGGTTGTTGAACAAGTAGGTAGGATTAAAGGCATGAGTAAATGCATACAATACAGCCAAAAGACAACAAGTTTCTATTTTTTAAAATTCTTGCCTATTGCAAAGTACCAACAGCAGAAACTAAAACTTCAATTGTATTCGGGGTGATCCCATGTCTGAGAGTTGTTTGAGTCGTAACCGTCGTCGTAAGGATCAAAGCTCGCAAACCTCTCTGCATCTAACTGAGCTTCCAATCTGCTCAGCTCCCTCTACTTGTCAGAGTTCCAGCCATCTTCATAAGCTGCAACATTTTCCTCAAACCTTAGTAGAAAGTTATCCAGATGAGCTTCCTATTGTTGTGCTAGTTCTTTGTACATTATCTCTTCTTCCAAAAGCAGGTGGAATGCTTCTTCGTCTAGGCTTAAGTGATCCTCATCTTCATCCAACCTTTTGTATTCTTCTTCTTGCAAAAAAAGAGATTCAAGAATCTCTTGTTCCGTAGCCTGCCTTATCTCCTCTTCATCCATCCACTGAAATAAATAACTTGCTAGTAATATATGCATACATCATATCCAATGTAAACACGATCATTAGTCAATCATAGGAAAAAATGTTTGCATACCTGCTGCCTTCGCCCATCAACATGCCTTTTTTTCCTTCATATGTTACTGTCCTTTTGGGGTTGTGGAAACTGTTCCTTGTGACACCTTCTCTTATTATGTCCAACTGCCTGACGATTAGAGTATTTGATCTGTTTCCGAGATCTAGATCTACCCATTGGTATGCAATTTCAAGGGGGAGGGGGGAATACTAGACTACTTTTGAATTTGAATTTGGGGATAATAATGGTTAAAATACAACCCTATTATAAAACCATCCGTAATGGTTTATGGTAACCATAACACGTGATAAGGGACGAAACATAGCAAATATGTATGTTACCACTGTTTCATAAAGGACCAAACATATAACATCAATGTATCTGAATATGTGATTAAGCTATACAAGCAAAAAACAAGACAAAAAACAAAGGCGGATTAGGCTAAAAAGATTTTCATTTCATGCGATAACATAAATCAAAAGTACATGATAAGTTGATACTAGACGATCAAGCAAAATATATAATTCATAAGTCCCAAAAGACAACAAACATTATACCCTAAATGTTTCACCATAAGTTATTACCAACAAAATCAAGTTTTCTTAAGAAAATCTGTTAGCATTGTATTTTTATATTATGAAGTGTCGGTCATTATATTATTGAATCGTGTAATAGGTTGCGTTAGAAAGGGTTTTAAGAAGTTATATGTTCTTTTATCATAAACTAGGAAGTTCAAGGGCTAAACATGTACAATCCTAAATCTAATATTCCTAGTACTATATAATGTATTGTAAACCTCATTTGTGAGGTGAGTTGATCATTTGGAATACACACACATTGTTCTTATCTTATGATGATCCTCCACTCTCTCTCTCTCTCTCTACATCTCTATTTCTCTCTCTAGAATAAGCTAATAAGTTGTGAAATAAGTTGTTATACACGGTCCTACAAGTGGTATCAATCGCCAAGGGAAAGATTTAGGTTGATATAGATTAGTTTTGGTTAGTTCTTTGATTCGTTTGGTTCATTTTTTGGCTCGTGGGTTTGTTTGTTTTGATTAGGTTTAAAGGTTTTAAGGTGTGTTAAAGATTATAGATTCGTTAGGATTGATTCACATAAGTTTGGTACTCAACAAATTCGATCAGTGTATGTTTTTTTGGGTTTTAGCGAATTTGAAATTTAGGGTTTTGCGAGTATGAAACGTGGAGCTGTTTTAGCGAGTATCATGGTCTATTGTGCGAGTATGGGTGATTGTTGAAAGGTTCTTTGCGAGTATCAGGAATAGTCTTGCGAGTATTGAGTTTTGTTTTGCGAGTATCAAGTAAAAATGGCGAGTATGCCCTATTTATTCCTTATCCATTGCTCGAAATAATATTTTTATGCTCTGATACCAATTGTTGTGACCAAGAATCAGTATTCAGGAGGTCAAGGGCCCTCCTGATAACTAGTATGTGACTACAAGAATCCGCTTATTATTTATTATTTATCAGAAGATGTATAATAAAATATTATTTAATAAATATTTTATTATTTATTATTTATTATTTATTATTTATTAATTAAATAATAAGCGGGTATAATTTTATTATTTGTGGTCATACTAAGAGAATTGTTGTGACCAAGAAGAGACTCACTCTAGAACCCGCGCTTAATCCAATGGCTTCTAATCATTCCGGATTAGGACCCGAACCTAACAGAAAGACTTCTGGACATATCAGTTTAGGACTCATACCTAATGGAGCTCAATCAACTATACCAGATAAACCAACAAATCAAGAACTGGAAAATTTCTTCGAGTAATGTTTGATGAATACTATGGTGGAACTTCGACAAATGCATCTTCACATCATTCCGCTGCACCCGCTCAACATCAACAACCACCACCACCACAAACACAAGATGCATCAACAACCGTCGAAACTCAAGCACCAACTCCCTCAACATCATCATCAACATCTACTCCAACATCTCCAGTGATTGAAATTGTTCTACCAAGAGTTGATGAGCAAAACCAAAATTCAACTTTTCAAGGAGAATCTTCACAACAAAATGCTACGTTAGACGAAGAAGAAGAAGTTTTTGAAAACCCGTTTGCTTCTGAATCTGAATCATCTTCTTCGAGGTTACATGAACCATCTAACACGCATATGTTGAATTCAAGGTACCCTTCTACACTCAAATGGACTAAAGACCATCCAATCGAACATGTCATTGGTGAACCATCCAGGCCAGTTCAGACGAGGAGACAACTTGCCACCGATCTCGAATTATGTATCTACATCTGTGCTTTAAGTTTGAAAGAACCTAAGAACATTCGAGAGGCAATGGCAGAATACCCGTGGATTGAAGCGATGCAGGATGAAATTTTTTCATACAATTTACACGATAGTTGGGAACTTGTACCTCGACCACTTGAGAAACGTGTTTTTGATCTTAAATGGTTGTGAAAGAATAAATTGGATGAAGAAATGACTGTAATCCGCAACAAAGCTCGTCTCGTGGCTAAAGGATATCCGCAAGAAGAAGGAATAGATTTCGAAGAATCATTCGCACCCATTGCTAGACTTGAAGCAGTCAGGATCTTCTTAGCTTATGCCGCTCACAAGAACATCACCGTCTATCAGATGGACATTAAGATTGCGTTCTTGAATGGAACTTTGAAAGAGGAAGTGTATGTGACGCAGCCAGAGGGATTCGTCGACAAAGAACATCCAGACTACGTCTACAGGCTTAAGAAAGCCATTTATGGTTTGAAACAGGCTCCAAGGGCAAAGATATCGTGTTTTTATGTTTGTGATCGTGCAGGGAAGGATATTGCATAAAAAAAACCCTAAAACCGACTCTCTCTATTGGCGAATTTTTTTCCTCTCCCTAATACCTAATCGATTTTCTCTAATCTGCCAAATCTCTTGATTCTTTGTTTCGATCTAATTTGGTTATGAATTAACATCCTCTGTTATTTGTTCCCTGATTGGATTTGAGCTTTGTTTCATAAGATTTTGTCGATTTTTGTGAATCGTTTTGTTTAGGGTTTGAGTTCCTCGTCTTTGTTTTAAACCGACTTCAGGTTCTTCATTCGAATTCGTATTTTCTTTGATCCTGAATCAGTTTCTTCCCTTTATAATCTTCCTTGTATCACCTCTAATATTATTATGTCGATTATAATTATGGGTCCTGGTTGATTTATTGTGCGTATACATTTGAAACCCTAACTTTTTAGTTAGGGTTTTTATCATTGTTCGATTGGTGTTTATGCTACGTGCTGGTTATCTGCTTAGTGATTGTTAAAGTGTGTGTGGGTTAGAGAGAGATGATTAATAAGGGTTTTCTGAATACTAAGGATGCTACTACTGGTTCTAGTGCTGGTGGGAAGATTTACGTGGATGTGGATGCAACAAATAATGTGGATGTGGATGCTCGTAACTTGGCCGATCAAGTTGGTGTTGATACTCAGGTTAATGTTGTTCAACCTAATGTGGAACAATTGCTTGCTAATGCGCATAAGAATTTTGAGGAAGCTATGGATAAAATTCAAAGTGAGATTGTTGCTAATGAAGTTAATGCAACAAATACTCCTCCCTCGAGCGTTCCTAATGTTCTCAAGGTTGATTCTGCTAGCGGTACTGGAGTGAAGTCGGTTACTTACGCGGGTGCTACGTCTAATGAACCTCAGAAAAATGCGTCTAATTTTCGGAGGTTGGAATGTAGCAAAAAGAAGGATGATATTGACCTTTCAGTTCCAATGAAAGTAGTGGAAGAGGTGAACACGAGGTTTGAGAACACTCTCTACGGTTACTTCCTTGGTCAACGCCTTGCGTTTCCTGTTGTTGATTACTATGTACGCAATGCATGGGCAAAGTTTGGTGTGCAAAAGGTAATGATGAATGCAAAGGGGTTCTTCTTCTTTAAGTTCACTTCGAAGAAAGGTGTTGATGATGTGCTTGAAAACGGTCCTTGGTTGATTAGAAATGTTCCTATTATTCTTAAACCATGGACTTTGAACACAAATCTACTTAAAGAGGATTTGACTAACATCCCGGTGTGGGTCAAGTTCCATGATGTTCCCCTTGCTATGTTTTCTGATGATGGCCTCAGTCTTCTTGCCACACTGATTGGATCGCCCAAAAGGTTAGATGCTTTTACAAGCCAAATGTACAAGGAATCATGGGGTCGTAGTAGTTTTGCTAGATGCATGATAGAAGTGAAGTCGGATGAGGTGCTTCGGGACAGCCTCACTGTTGAGATACCATTACTTGATGGTTCCGGTTCGACTATTGAGAAGATTCGGGTTGAATACGAATGGAAACCACCGCGGTGTGATAACTGTAAGATCTTTGGTCATACTATGAGTGATTGTCTTAAAGTCGTTGCACCTCCAGTTCAATCTACAAAGTCTGCTAATGATGGTTTCATGGCTGTCAATAATAGAAAGAAAGGTAAGCAAGGTGGTTCTACTACTCAGGGTAATAGAGGGTTTACTAAACCAGTTGTGGGTAAGCAGTTTCAGTATCAACCCAAGAAGACTTCAACTGAACCGAAGAAGGTGGATGGCACTAAGAAGAGGGCTCCTGATGTGCCTAGTACGAGTGGAACGAAAATTTCTACATCTAATCAGTTTTATGCGCTTAATATTGATGATGCGGATGCTATTGGTACTCCGTCTAATGATAACACCAAGGATGTGGATGCTGGTAGTTCAATGGAAGTTAATGCGGATTAGTCTAGTAACACAGCTATTACAATAGAAGTTAATAAGGATGAGTCTAATAAGACAGGTAACACTAGGGAAGTTAATGAGGAAGAGTCTAGTAAGGGTTCTACTCCTATTGTTGAGAAAATTGGTAAGCTTGAAAAGCTACTTATTGATGGTGTAGCAACTCTTGTGGATGATGATGGTCATCCTATCCCGTCGACCTCTGCCACTAAGAGGTTAACCCATTTTCTAAGGTGGGAGAAATTGTGGTGTCAGATTCTGAAGACGAGGTGGCCAACCCATTTGATGAGTCTGCCAATCATTTTGGTGGGGGGCAAGAGTTTGAACAAGATTATGATGACTATGATGATTATGCGAACCAGGTTTATGATCTTCCCGGTAATTTGGATGCTTTTAATGCCATTTATGGTACCAAGCTTCAAGGCCCTAAGAAGTAATTTATTTTCGTTGTTCTTATGTTATCATTTGAGGTGTGGTTTGATTTCTAGTTTTATAAATTAGGAAGTATCTTGTTATGTAAGCTTTTAGCCTATGTAACGGGCTGAGATGTGGGACTTCACCCATATCCATTGTACTTAAAAGTTTTTTGGTTAATATATTTACCAGGGTGCAGGATTACTCCCCTTTACCCAAAAAAAGACAACAAAATCAACCAAAAGGCCCTAAAACGAGTACGAGATGTGGAAAAGTATCAAGAAGCCGAGTCAACGATAATATCTACTTAAGAAAAGCCCAAGACGACAAAGTTATTTCTTAAAAGCTCAAGAAGACGAAAGAAACGCTTAATCGAAGTTGAAAGAGATTTATAAGAAAAAGCTTTCCAAGTTCGAGCAAGTGTTCATCTTTACATCTTTGAAGACCTTTGAAATACGCGTCAACTCTAATCCTCCAAGTTACAAGACTTCTACGTTTAGTATTTAGTTTATTAGTAACGTTTGTAATGTAATTTTAGTAAGTATTTCATGAATTGTAAAGGTTCAAGGGCTAAACGTGCAACAATGTCAAAACATGTGAAAGCCTTGGCCTATAAATAGAAGATTAGACCTCATTGAGAAGGTTGGTTAGTTTTGTGGTTAGTTTTTAGGTTAGATTTAGGAGTAGGAGTAGTGTAACCTTTCTTTTTAATCAAGTTTTATTAAGTTTTTATCGCTTTCTCTCTCTACTCTCTCTCTAGATTTCTTCATGATTTATGTGTTTGATTCGTGTTTTTGTTAGTGGAAGCGGCTAAGCTTAAACACGAGTCGTAGTCCCAACGAGGGTTGAACTGATCTCGTCACTCAAAATCGTGAGTTATGTGAAGTGAATGAGTTTTAAAAGATGATTTTTGGTTTTGATTATACTACAACGACAATTAAAATGCGGTTAAAGTAAAGGAAAGCAATAAAGTGACGCAAAGAAAATAAACAAGTAAAGTTGCATGAAATAAAGTGACTAAAAGAAAACGAGAATTAAAGTGCGAAGAGTAATTAACAACAGTAAATAACTTTAAAAGCAATATGTTTGCTAAGCAACGTGAATGAGCTAACTGAGTATGAGCTTAGGGTTTATGATGAATTATTTTCCTTTCTCTAGATTAGTTGTCAATTAATCTTTTGAAGAGATAATAACGCAAAACATGTGATTTGATTGTTCTCCGGCTTTCGTCCTTCGAATAATGAAGTCACATATCTAAATAATCTTAACGATTATTAATCACAAACCTTTAACGTCCACACTTAGCTCGCAAACTCGAGTCACTAAGCAAACACGATTAAACTACTCGCGACTCATTTTAAATGAAATAAAGCGACAAAGGAAATAAAAGTTACTTTGGAAAATAAAATGAACTTGGAAAGTAAAATGTTTTTGGAATTTTAGATTTAATAAACGAAAATAAAAGTTTACTAAGTGAAGAAAGAAATATGAAAGACTTGAAAACATTAAACGCTAATAAAGTTTTAATAAAAAAAATGCAAGGACATTGAAATTAAATAAGAAAAAGATACTTAAAATATTTTAAGAAAATTCGACAGAGTTTCATTTAGATTTTAAAGAAATAAAACTTCACTCGATAAAACGATGAAGTAATGAAAAGCCTAGCTCGGCTTAGAAATTAAATGATACTCGCAAAATCTAAACTCAATCCAAACTCGCAAAAACAAAACCAAACTCGCAGAATTGACTCATACTCGCAAACTTTGGACTGCCATACTCGCAATTATGAATTTCATACTCGCAACAATCCCAAACTCGCAAAAGAAAACATCCATACTCGCAACAAAACATAACCTTACTCGCTAGATACAAGACCATACTCGCAGAAACTAATACCCATACTCGCAGAAAATTTAATACTCGCAAAACCCTAAACTACATACTCGCAAAAATTGATTTTGGACGCTGGAACTTTATTTTACATGAAACTAATTGATCTAACTAAATAAAACTTAATAAAAACTAATGAAAACTTATGAAAACTTTTTAGAAAACTAATTTATGAAGCTAAATAAGCTGAAAATAAGCTAACGACACCAAACTAAGCCCTAACCCATATTTTTATAAACCATTCGAACCAAAAATAACATGCAAAGGTGGTGAGATTTATAAAAGCTTTAGTAAAAGATTGAGATTAAAACATGTAAAGATATTTAAGAAAGATTAAGATGAAGCTTGACAATAAGCTAGAAAGAAAAAGTTTAAGACTTGAAAATTAAAAAACTTGTATTAAAGAAACTTGTATTAAGGAAATTAAAACATTACAATAAAAACTAAATTACTCTAAGACCTACTAAAGACTAAATCCTACTAAATCCTACTAGCTTCAAAATGAAGCCACCCAAGGGGTATTTATATTGCTAGGGGGATTTCAAGTTTGCCTTCGTGTACATTTTACCCCCTAGACTTTTACATCTCAAGAAAACACACATAAACTACATTACCAAACTAATAAACGTCTAAACTTCTAAATGTAACGTCTTGTAACTTTGAGGCTTCGTGTTGACGTGTATTTCAAAAGGTCTTCAAAGATGTAAAAGTGATCACTTGCTCGAATTTGGAAAGCTTTTTCTTATAAATCTTTTTCAACTTCGATTAAGCGTTTCTTTCATCTTCTTGAGCTTTTAAGAAATAACTTTGTCGTCTTGGGCTTTTCTTAAGTAGATAACATCGTTGACTCGGCTTTTTTACACTTTTCCACATCTCGTGCTCGTTTTAGGCTTTTTGGTTGATTTTGATGTCGTTTTTGCGATATCCATTCCTGCACAGTCACAAACACAAAACCACGATATCTTTGGCGTTTAACGTTAGTTTTTGGTCTTTTGGAGTCTGAAAATATTGAAGAAAAGGTGTGTGAATAAGCACATACCAAAATACCCCAGACTAAGGTATTGCATGTCCTCATGCAATGTAATCACGTCACGCTTTAGAGATAAATAATTTCACACCTCTCTTTACTAACTTTGAAAAGTAGTAAAACGTTCAAAAGAGATTACGAAATCATTTATTCCCTAAAACGCCCCGGTTTTCCATTTTTGACTATATAGATCTTATATTATACTGCTTTAGCGTATGACGGTGTGCTTGACTTTCATTATCTTTTAATAACGATTAAGGGTCATAGAGTAAGAACACGATTCATAGAAAAGTGACCGATTGGATAAAATTCATCGTCCCTGATTTTTCACAAGCCCCCAAACTAAGCGTAAAAACTGATCATTGTTTAATTACAAATTAGATGCTAACGCTACCTTTGGAAGTTACTCGTGTAATAACCTCTTGCTCCCATTTTCCTATTTTTGTATCTCATTATTTTATTTTTGTGAGAGAAATGAATTTCTTCATAAGCATCTCGTTTCATAGTTTTTAGTCCGATAAAGATACCAAATTCAAACGCTAAGTAGTTATCGATCTTCTCTTAAGAAGGTTTGCAAGAGAAATGTGGTCCACATCAAGGATATTGGATACATACAAAGACTTTGGAATACATCAAAAATAGACATAAGTTGGCGAGTACATTTCACGTGCACCTCATGCGTCCGATCTAGGATCGTAGCATGCACCTCACGTGCTACCAACTTTAGTCTTAACACTTAAACTCATAATCCATAAATCTTCAACATACATCCTTATTTTTTTTTTATTTTTTTATTTTTTTTTATTATTTTTTTTGCCTTTGCTTGCCTTAGTAACTTTTCAATTCCGAAACTTCACGGTTTCAATCCAAGACCTACCGCCAACTGCTAGGGTTGGAATCTAGGATCCAAGGTCTGATCTCAATCCGAAGTCTTAAAGCACCTTAGCTCATACTGAATAACGGGCTTTAAGGTAGCTCCGAAACCACATGCGTACTATGCTTATACAACGAAATACAATACAATACAACTCAACTGGCGTGTATCCTTGATGTGTACCCAATTTTTCAAGCAAAGATTCTCTTAAGAAGATAAAGAACTACTCATCGGCTAAACCTAATATCTTTAATTATTTAGCACAGATATGGGGTGAAGCAATTTTGTGGGAACAAAAAGTCATGAATACCTTCGATGAGCTTTAAAGAGATCCAACTATTCTATGCTTAGCATCTAACTTCTAAAGAAACTCTATCATTTCACGTTCTCCGCAAATTTAAAATCCCAAATAATGGGATCCGCGAATGCTTAGCCATAATCATTTAAAGATTATATTGGTTAAGGGAGACAAGCTAGGGCTCAACACGCCCGGATCAAGTCAAAATTTTTATTCTCACTCTTACCTAGTAGTAAAGTCAAACACGGTGTCAAAACTTTTTATTCTATTTTTGCATAATTTTTTTTCAATTTTTCCCATCATCATTTTTTTTTCATTTTTCTTTTTTAAAGTTTTCAATTTTTGAGGAAAAACGGGGTTGCGAGAGTAAACAGCAATGGTGAAAGTGCTAGGTCAATCAAATCGAAGGCCGTATATTAAGTATGCCAAAGATACCGTTAGTCGATAAGATTTTGGATATATTGATTTCCAAGCAAGCATCAATACATGGGACTCGAGTGGAGATGAGATGAACCACGAGCACGAGAGTCGTCATGAATTGGGGAAATCCTACACATACACAAACAACCAAGCAAACACAAGATAAATAATCATCATCATTGTCTGAATCGGAGAACATCTCAAAACGATCATTAGATTTTTCAGTAGGGGATAATTCACACTTCTCTGCCGTATCAAAAGTAAATTTTTCAAAATCGGGTAAAGAATCCTTGAGCTCGGGCTCCAAAGGATCTGACGGCTTAGAAATATCGACGTCTTCCAAAACGGAGTTACTTTCCTCAACCGGCGTGAGAGAAGGATGGGAAGAGTCGGGAGTATCAAGAAAAAATTCACAATCTCCGTTAGAAATTTCCACGGACTCTCTTGGGATTGGGACAAGGTTCTCAGCACTTGGCTTATTGAATTCACCCGATTCCGTTGCCGGAATAGTACTAAGATGCTCGTCCCTCATTATGAGAGAGTCCTCTGGGTTTATAATTGGTAAGACGGGTGTGATAGCAGCTGATGAATTTTTATAATCCTTCATTTGAATAGAATCCTCATCGTCATCGTGAATGAAAGTTTTGCAAATTGAACGCTCACTTTAGCTGCTTGTTCTTCGGCTAGTAACTCTCCAAATGATTTTTCATAGCGACATTGAGAACTTACAACCGGTTTGCTTTGTGCCGTGCGAACTCTTGATTTGTTTTCGACAGTTTACAACAAAAATAATAATAATATACCCTCCCACCACCACCACCATGGCTCGGTGGTGGTGGCGTGGGCTGCCGACACACGAACAAACCAAACGGACCTCAAAATAAATCCAAACAACCAAAAATACAACTCCACTCGCTCACCACTCGAACCAAACACAAGAATAATATCAAATCTCACCGAGTCAACCGAGTTGACTCGGTGAGTCAACCGAGTCGAGTCACCAATCGGACCAAAAATGAAATCCCACACGAGTTTGTTATTTAAAACCTTTATAAACACGTTTTTAATATAAAGATTTAATTAAAAATCGGATTTAATAAAAAAATAAAATTAGGGTTTTGTTATTTGGGTTTTTATAAAAGAAAAACGTGAGGAAAAGAGTGGAGAAAGGCTCGGTTACCACGAGCTTTGCCGGAAAATGAGATGGCCAGAAAAATAATGAAAGTCGATTGCTTCTTTTCTAGATCTAGGGCGCGTCGTGGGTTTTTAGGACAAATGGTTTGCGGGGATGAATCGGGGGTGTCCCGATCTATAATCTAGGTAAGTGGTGTAGTGGGTGGTTGCCGGAAAATTTTCCGGTGGCCGGAAAAGTTCGCCGGATTCTGGGTTGGGTGAGGGGTGACCGGCGGTGGGGGTAGAGAGAGGGAAAAGAGAGAGAAAGTGTGAGAGTGTGTGTGTTTTTGTTTTATAAAAATGAGGTGAAGTAAATATTGGGGGTATTTATAGGGTAAAAGGGTTTAGGGTAGTTT